>JAPPVO010007843.1:0-39781 GCA_030407325.1 Camellia japonica
ATGAGAAAGGGCACATGAAGCGAGAATGCCGAAAGCTCAAAAATAAGGAGAAAAGGCGTGACAAAAGTGTGGATAAGAAACAAGAAGACACAACGACAATTACTACCGATGATCTTATGGTCGTTTGTGAAGATGATTGTATCAATTTGTGGGCCAAGAGAGCAATTGGGTGATTGATTCTGGTGCTTCTTTTCATGTGACTTCTCGAGTTGATTTCTTCACTACCTACACTGCAGGAGATTATGGTTCTGTTCGAATGGGCAATGAAGGTTTGTCCAAGATTATCGGCATGGGTGATGTTTGTTTGGAAACAAATTTGGGCTGTAAGTTGTTGCTTAAAGATGTGAGGCATGTTCCCGACATTCACCTCAATTTGATCTCTACTGGGAAGCTAGATGATGAAGGCTTCAACAACAAATTTGGTGATGGAATATGGAAGCTCACAAAGGGTTCTTTGGTGGTGGCTAAGTGCAAGAAGACTCATACACTTTATTCGATGCAAGGAAAAATTTGTAAAGGTGTTGTCAATGCACTTGAAGATGATACTTCTACTGAATTGTAGCACAGGCAACTTGGGCACATGAGTGAAAAGGGGCTACAAGTTTTGTTCAAGAAAGAGCTTCTACCTGGTTTGAAAGGTACACATCTTAAAACTTGTGTTCATTGTTTGGCGGGTAAACAACATAGAGTTTCTTTTCATAAAAATGTTGCTTCTAGAAAAGAAAATGTTTTGGAGTTGATTCATTCGGATGTTTGTGGTCCTTTAAAAGTTAGAACACATGGTGGTGCACTTTATTTTGTTACTTTCATTGATGATTATTCAAGGAAAGTTTGGGTTTTTCTACTAAAAACTAAAGATCAAGTTCTAGAAGTATTTAAGCATTTTCAGGCCATGGTTGAAAGAGAAACAGGGCAGAAATTGAAGTGCATCCGAACTGACAATGGTGGTGAATACATTGGGCCATTTGATGAGTATTGTCGCAGCCAAGGTATTCGGCACCAAAAGACAGTTAAGAAGACTCCTCAACAAAATGGCGTTGCCGAGAGGATGAACCGCACCATTGTGGAAAGAACAAGGTGTTTGCTTTCACAAGCTAAATTGCCAAGATCCTTTTAGGGTGAGGCAATGAGTACAGCGGTTGACGTGATCAATTTGTCTCCTTGCTATCCTTTGAATGGTGATATTCCTGAAAGAGTTTGGACTGGCAAAGATGTGTCTTATGAGCACTTGAGAGTGTTTGGTTGCCGAGCTTTTGTTCACATTCCAAAGGATGAGAGGTCCAAGCTTGATAGTAAGTCAAGACAATGTATTTTTCTTGGCTATAGGCGTGATGAATTCGGGTATAGATTGTGGGATCCGGTCGACAAGAAAGTCATTCGAAGTGGTGATGTTGTGTTTCTTGAAGACCAAACAATTGAAGACTTTGGCAAAGGTGATCAATCGGAGCCAAAAACTAGTGATCTTATTGATATGGATCCATCTCCTTCATCTTCAGTTGATGATGAAAATGGGAGAGATGTGCAGCCACCCATTGAAGATGTTAGAGGATGAGCTAATCCTAATGAAGTTGAGCCAGAAATTGAGGAAGAGCATCCAACTCAAGAACCGCCACCACAACTTGAGTTGAGGAAATCTACAAGGGACTGACAACCTTCAAGAAAGTATCCTCCTAATGAATTTGTGTTGATTTCCGATCAAGGGGAGCCGGAGAGCTACCAAGAAGCAATTGAGCATGCAAAGAAAGATGATTGGAAAAAGGCCATGGAAGAGAAGATGAATTCCTTGTTTGAAAACCAGACTTATGATTTAGTGAAGTTGCCTAAGGGAGGAAAATTCTGAAAAATAAGTGGGTTTTCAAATTGAAGAATGATAGGAAGGATCTGAGGTACAAAGCACGTCTTGTTGTGAAAGGCTTTGGGCAAAAGAAAGGTATTGACTTTGACGAGATTTTCTCACCGGTTGTAAAGATGTCTTCTATTCGGGTTGTACTTGGCATGGCTGCAAGTATGAACCTTGAAGTTGAGCAACTTGATGTGAAGACCGCATTTCTTCATGGTGATCTTGAAGAAGAAATTTACATGGAGCAACCAGAAGGTTTTGTAGAGAAAGGGAAAGAGAAATTTGTTTGCAAATTGAAGAAAAGTTTGTATGGCCTCAAGCAAGCTCCACGGCAATGGTACAAAAAATTTGACTCTTTCATAATGAATAATGGTTTTTCTAAAACCACTTCGGACCATTGTGTGTTTGTGAAAAATTTCCCGGATGACAAATTTATTATTTTTTTGCTTTATGTTGATGACATGTTAATTGTGGGTCAAGATTCTACCATGATTAACAGGTTGAAATTGGAGTTGAGTAAATCTTTTGCTATGAAAGATTTGGGACCGGCAAAGCAAATACTTGGTATGAAAATTGTTCGTGATCGCAAAGAGGGACTGATTTGGTTGTCTCAAGAAAGCTACATTGAGAAAGTTCTTGAGAGGTTCAACATGAATAAAGCAAAGCCGGTTGGTTGTCCACTTGCGGGTCACTTCAAACTTAGTTCGAATCAATGTCCTACAAGTGAGAAAGACAAAGAAGAGATGTTGAAAGTTCCTTATGCTTCAGCAGTTGGTTCTTTGATGTACGTCATAGTTTGTACAAGGCCAGATATTGCTCACGCCGTTGGTGTGGTGAGTCGGTTTATCTCTAATCCGGGTAAAGAACATTGGCAGCGGTAAAATGGATTCTAAGATATCTTCGAGGGACTTCGAAGGTGTGTTTGTGTTTTGGAGATGGTAAGCTGATGCTTGATGGGTTCACAGATTCTGACATGGCTGGTGATGTTGATTCTAAGAAATCTACTTCGGGGTATTTGATGACTTTTGCAGGGGGAGTTGTGGCATGGCAATCTAAATTACAAAAATGTGTTGCTCTCTCAACTACCAAAACTGAATTTATTGCCATTACGGAAGCTTGCAAAGAAGAGTTATGGTTGAAGAAATATTTGCAAGAGTTGGGTTTGAAGCAAGAAAAGTATGTGCTTTATTGTGATAGTCAAAGTGCTATTCACTTAAGTAAAAATTCTACTTTTCATTCGAGATCGAAACACATTGATGTGAGATACCATTGGATTCGTGATGTGTTAGATTCGAAATTGTTGCAACTCGAAAAGGTTCACACGGATGATAATATTTCAGATATGTTGACAAAGACTTTGTCGAGGGACAAACATTTAAAGTGTCGAACTTTGGCGGGTATGGTTGATGTCTCACCTAAGTCGGTAGGGGGAGAATTGTTGGGTATACCTCCTTATTGGAGTGTGGGACCCAATTGGTTTTGGAAAAAGAGTTTAATTTGGTTTAGTATTAATTATAATATATTTTTAATTTATTATATTTAATTTATGGAGACCCAATCCAATTTGAAAACAACTAAGGTTTGATATAAAAAACCCTAGATTTAATATATTATTGGGATTGTTCATCCGAAGGAGATGTGGACGGCAGTAGCAAACTTGCTTCGGCAACTGTGCTTGATTAATAACTCAACCTGCTGGGTGTTCAAGTGGTATTAATTGTTGCTTTGAGTCTTGACTTGGTCAACTAAAAATTGGTGTCTTGGTGTGTTGCTCTACTTTGAAGCGGGTGATTCGGTTTTGATTTGGGTTCGTTATTTTGGGTCTTCTACCACTCTGATTCTGAAGATTTTGGTTCATCTATTTGGTGAGGTCTTTCCTCTTGTTTATTTGTGATGATTTGGAATTCACCTAAGGGTGGTTTGTGAGATCATTCGTGTCTCGTTTGTAATCGTTTGGAACTTATTTGGTTGATAGTAGAATCGGATTTCGATCCCGTGGACGTACCTCACATTGAGGGAACCACATAAAATTCTTATGTTGTCTTTGATTTAATTTTTCCGCATTAGTTTTTATTCCCATTGATTGATTTACTTGTGGGAATCATCGATTTTTCCTAACACAATTGATTGAATTGTAGAACCAAATGTTACCTAGTGAAGTAGTCATGTTCTGTAGATAGACCGAATTTTTCACATGGCGAAAACCACTTGCTTAGAGAATCCTTTCCTCTGCCGCTGACAATGAAAACAATGTTCTTGGGATCATTGGATAATCCATTTTAGTACTTTATCATCAATCAATCAATGTATGACTAACTATTCTAAGGTATCGTATCTTATGTGGAACTCCTACATTTTTCTACTTGTTGGACCATTCCACATATCAGGAATAGCAAGAATTTTTGAAAGCTACCAGTTTCTTATCCAGTGCCATAATAAATCGATGATGCCCAAAATAGTACAGCTCCTTGAGCCATCCTAAAGCAAAGATAGGCAAATTCATTGACAATGTGGGCATATATCTCCTGGACAAAAACAGTTTTTATCTTATTTTATTTTTTATTATTATTTAAATTCAGGATATCTGCTGAGAACTAAATGACAAAACGAATTTTGTCCCGAAAAAATGCAACTGATGAATTGTTTCATTTCCATAATTTTTGGAAATACTACTTTTTGAGCAGCAACAACAAAATTTTTATTGAGAAAAATTACTATTAACCACTGACTCTCTTCGTGTTAGAAGAAAAATTATTGAATGCCCTTTAAACATTGCTCCACATCCATCATCAATTAATAATATTTTTCAAGGCATCAGTATAAATAAAGTAATATAGCTCTCACTAAATAATCAATCACATTTAAAAATAAAAAAATACATTCCAAATCCACCCAATCTTCAATCTACTTCAAGATGACTTTGGGTCTTTAAATTGCTTTTGAGTAAAACTAATGCATACCAACGTGTTGAAGAAAGAATTGTGCAATAAGAAAATTATGAATAAACAATAGAGAGAATTTTTCTCTAAAATTTTAATAATCAATAATCGAAAGCTTCATAGTCAGGAGCTTACCACGAAATTTGTAATTGTAGAGAAACCCCACCTATACTAGAAAACAATAGTAATAGACAATTACTTGCTAATCAATCTAAAATAAAGAAAAAAATACCAAAAAATGACAATTGACTTTAGATAACCCAAAAGTATTGATGCGCACTTCATTGAAAGTTCCAATGCAATAACAGTTCTTCCCAACCTCTCTATGTAGACAAGAGATGTGGATTCTCATTGTTTGTTATTCTCTAGTCAGGACAGTGAGAAGATGCTAACTCTGTTTAAAACTTCTCCTGGGTGGGGTTCAGTTTCCTGCATCAAGCCCAACTGCCTACTTCAAATTTCAGATGTGTATCGGCGGACCAATTCACAGCATATGCAGCCGATTCGGTTCCTATAGTTTTCTTTTTCCTTGCTGATAATGACTTTTTAATAATTCAATGTTTGCCTCAACCAATTCTTGATACCTATTGCTCGGTTCTCTGGATACAAATATTGATTCATCTCCCCGTATCAGTGTTTAAACATTAACTTAGGGTGCTTCTAAGTATGATGGAAAATAAATGAGCTCAAATTATCTGCACTCTTGTAAACAATGGTAAATTTGAAATATCACTAATCAACAAAGATTACATTGATCATTTAAGGCCTTCTGATCTGAGAAGGCATATATATAGTTCATACACTTGAGAGAAAACAACAAAATTGTACAGAGCAATATTCAAAGCCCAAATAAATCACACATATTAAAAGTGACCATTCTTAGGGGATATCCTCAGTGACAAGTACTTTACTATATTCCATGCTTGCTTGCAATTCAATCTCTTCACCATGTGTTTTCTTGCACTGAAAATATAAGACCGTGTAGGTCAAGTAATGAAACATTGTCACCAGGCCAGAAAAAACTGTCAGAAAAAACCCAATTATCATCTGGGTCGATAATGATTTTGGATCTCTGATCATCCTAGAACACTGAACTACAACAATCGATGCTAGCAACACAAAAATGTTTAGAGCAAATCCGTGTAGCCTCTTCCCCTTGATAAGTCCTCCAGCTTTTCCTAGTGCTCCAATTCCATAACAATTCTCTTCAAGCACCGAAATCACCAACGCCAAAACCCAAACAACCGATAAGTATGTCCAGAAAATCAAGGCAACAATACCAAATGAGATGGAGATGGCTTTTAAGGTGAAAGGATGATCACAAAAAACCACAAGAGGAATTAGTAAAACCAATACAAAGAAAATGTAACCGAGGAGATAAATAGTGATGTGAAATGAAGTGATGAATGGTCTTATACACGACCTTGTCAACCTCGACAGAAAATCATTGAAAGACAAGGCCTTATCCTGGTATGCTATGGCTGATACTAAAATTGTTGATACCATAGAGAAAAGAGAGATGATCAAGGAAGCAAGCAAGATAGCCGATTCAATTCCTATGATGGTTCGTACATCTATTTTGACACCAAGAAGCAAATCAGCAACACCGGGGCTCCCGGGGCCTGCAAGAAGTAAAAGGGTTTCCTTGGAAAGCAAATCGTGGATCACCGGTTTGGTGGAGAAGATGCTGGTAAATAAGAGAAGAGAGTTGAGGAGGATGGAGACTGTGGTTATGGTGGCCATGAACTGCCCATTTTTGGCTAGGACTTTGATGGATTCCCTCAGAATTACCACAAAACTAGAAAACTCACACAAACCCATAGCAGTGTCCAAGATCAGTGATCTACACAAGCTCTTTGTCCCAAGGGAAGGGTCAGTGGTGTTTAAATATTGGTTGTGTCATTTTGGTTTGAATTGGTCCTTTCTATGGTGAAAGCTGGTTAATTTATTGTATTGTCCTCAGGTTTTAATTGTAGACTAAGCTCTTAGAGTTGTGTTTGTTTGCTCTAAGAGAAGGGTCAATCATGTTTAAATATTGGTTGTGTCATTTTGGTTTGAATTGGTCCTTTCTATGGTGAAAGCTGGTTAATTTATTGTATTGTCCTCAGGTTTTAATTGTAGACTAAGCTCTTAGAGTTGTGTTTGTTTGCTCTAAGAGAACGGTCAATCATGTTTAAATATTGGTTGTGTCATTTTGGTTTGATTGGGTCCTTCTATGGTGCAAGCTGGTTAGTTTATTATAATGACCTCAGGTTTTAATTGTAGACTATTCATTGTGTGGTTGACAAAAATGATAATAACACAGAAATAAATTACAAAATGGGACACACACGTCTCTGTGTTAGCTTTTGATAAAATTCTCTCTAGAATGAACTATTATTTTGTATTGAATTTTTCTCTCTTATTATTCATATCCTTTGCCCATAGGCTTACATCCTTTTATATACAGAACGTTTTACATAAGTTCAATGAATAAGATCTATGAACCTAAACAACCTTGCAATTAAGTAGGTACATTAATATAATCTAGACAATGTACTTAATAAATATAAAATACATGAATACAAAGAATGTATGAACTCAATGTATCCAATGCATGCAATGTATCCAATGTATCTAATGTAAGTATGGCATTAATTTAATACTCCCCTTAATGCCATATTGTGTGACACCCAACATTTCTCTAAAAATTCAAACTTGTCCCTTGGTAGAGCTTTGGTGAAGATGTCTGCAACTTGATCTTCAGTCTTGCAATACTTGATTTGAATCTCATCATCTTCCACAGCTTCTCTAATGAAATGATGTTTGATAGCAATGTGTTTGGTACGAGAATGGTAGACGGGATTCTTTGCCATAGCAATAGCAGACTTGTTATCACACATAATTGGAGTAGCTTCACCTTGCTTCTCACCAAAATCATCCAAAATTCTTCTTAGCCAAATTGCTTGTGTAGTTGCCAATGATACTAAAATATATTTGGCTTCAGCAGATGATTGTGCCACAGTTTGTTCTTTCTTGGATGACTATGAAATTACATCCGATCCAAGAGAAAATGCATACCCAAAAGTGCTTCTCATATCATCAACACATCCAGCCCAATCACTATCACAAAATCCAAGTAACTTTGCATCAACAAATTTCTCATAAAAAATTCCATAATCAAGTGTACCTTAAATGTATCTCAACACTCTTTTTGCAACCCCAAAATGAATTTGGCTTGGACTGTGCATGAACCGAGACAATAAATTTGTAGCATACATGATGTCTGGTCTTGTAGAAGTTAAGTACAACAAACTTCCAACCAAACTTCTATAATCTTTGCTTCCATCTTCCTTTGACAACTTTTCATTCACAATCAAGGGAGTAGCAATTGCTTTGCAATTCTTCATTTTAAATTTCTCAAGTGTTTGAGCATATTTCTTTTGGCAAATAAAAACACCACCATTGTTTTGATAGATTTCAATGCCTAAAAAATGATGCAATAGCCCTAAATCACTCATTTTATATTTCTTCTTCATCTCTCCTTTTAAAATCTTCAATCAATTTTTCATCACTACTGGTAAAAACCAAATCATCAACATGAAGTGAAACAATGAGAATACCGATTGTACCTTGCCTCTTGATGTACAAAGTTGGCTCACTTTTGCTTCTTTGAAAACCCTTTTCACTAAGTAAGCATCAATTTCACTATACCATGCCCGGGGTGCTTGCTTTAGGCCATATAAAGCCTTCTTCAACTTGTACACTTTATCTTCTTTGCCTTTGACAACAAAGCCTTAAGGTTGATCAACATACACCTTTTCTTCTAATTTTCCATTCAAAAATGTTGATTTTACATCAAGTTGGTGCAAGAACCAACCCTTTTGAGCCGCCAAAGCAATGATAGCTCTAATTGTATTAAGTCGAGCCACAGGAGCAAAAGTTTCTTGGAAATCAATTCCAGGTTGTTGTGAATACCTTTTTGCCACAAGTCTTGCTTTGTTCTTTTGACTAGAGCCATCCGGATTGAACTTTGTTTTGAAATCTACTTCACACCACACCAATTATTTCTTTCCTTTCGGTTTCTCCACTAGCTCCCAAGTCTTGTTCTTCTCAATCACATGAATTTCATCTTCTATAGCTTTCTTCCATGCTTCATCTCTAATTGCCTCTTCAAAATTCAGGTTCAACAATGCATAAATTGCATCTTGCATACACATCACTAAGGCTCCTTATATTTCTTGGAGTTGAACTTGGAGATGAAGAACTTGAACTTGAATGTGAAGAAGATTGTGAACTAGCAATTGGTGACACTCTTTGTGGAGATTCAAGAGTTGCAACATCTTCAACTTGTGGACTTTCTGATTCTTCATTGAAAGCAATACTTTGATCTTGGACTTTCTTTTCCTTCCAATCAAAAGACGCCTTCTCATCAAAGAGAACATCTCTACAAATAATCACCTTCTTTTGATCCAAACTGAAGAGTCTATAGCCTTTGGATTTCGAGCTATAACCCACAAAGATGCATTTCTTACTATTTTCATCAAGCTTGTGCCTCACTTCTTTTGGAATATGAGCATAACAAATACAACCAACACCTTCAAGTGATTCACCATGGTTTCCTTCCACTCCAAGCTTCAAATGGAGTTTTGTCCTTAAGAGCTTTTGTAGGACATCTATTCATCAAGTAATTGCTGTATACACGGCCTCACCCCAAAAAGTTTTGGTGGCTCCTTCTCATGTAGCATAGACTTGGACATCTTCTCTATGGTTCGATTCTTCCTTTCCGCCGCACCATTTTGTTGTGGAGTGTACCGAACAGTCAATTGCCTTTCCATTCCAATATCTTTACAAAATTCCATAAACTCATTTGAGTTGTATTCTCCGCCTCTATCACTTCTCAATACTTTCATCAAACAACCACTTTGTCTTTCAACAAGATTTTGAAATTTTTTGAAAATAGAGAAAACTTCACTCTTTTGTCTCATGAAATACACCCAAGTCATTCTAGTAAAATCATCAACAAAGAAAATGAAGTACTTGTTACCTCTATGAGTTGGTGTATCCATGGGTCTGCACACATCGGTATGGACAAGCTCTAATGGTGATTTAGCTCTCCATGCTTTCTCCTTTGGAAATGACTCCCGGTGATGCTTTCCAAGTGCACAACCTTCACAAATATGTTGCACTTCATGAATGGTTGGCAACCCAAAAACCATATTCTTTTGTTGTAGATGCTTCAAGTTTTGAAAATTCAAGTGCCCAAATCTTCTATGCCAAAGCCATGAATATCATCAATCACATCCATCTTCAAAGCCGCATTTTTGCTATACCGGAAAATGAGAGGAAAATTTCTATTCTTCTCCATCTTGATTTTTACTACAACTTGGCTTTTCCCCCCTTTGTCAAAAATTTTGCAAAAATCGTCTTCAAAGTGAACAAGATATCCATGCTCCATAAGTTGTCCAACACTTAGCAAATTTTGCTCCAAGTCTGGAACTAGAGAACATCGGAAATAAATCTTGTACCCATCTTGATTTCTATAGCAATAGTACATTTTCCTTTTGTTTGGACTAAGGCACCATTCCCCATTTTTACTTGAGAACTGGAGGAAGCATCCATTTTCACAAAAATGCTCTCATCTCTTGTCATGTGATTGCTACATCCACCATCGAGAAACCATACATCCTTGTTTTGATCCGATGCTTTGTGACAAGCATAGAACATGTGCCCTTCATTTCTTGCTCCTCGGAAAAATTAGCTTGTTGAGTGCTCTTGACTTGGCAATCCTTCTTGACATGCCCAAATTTGTTGCAATTGTAACATTTTGGCTTTCATCTCGAAACCAATAATCTTTATCAACATGATTGCTTCGGTTGCAAATTCCACACTTTTGTTGAGTGGACTCTTCATTTTCCTTTCTTTGAAAATTAAACCTTCCTCTTCCTCTTGCATTTCTTGCTCTTCCGGTTGCATTTCTTCCTCTTTCTCTTCCTCTTCCTTGGGAATTAGAGGTACTAACATTAAGCTTGGATTGAAAGGCACTTTCAATTGACTTTTCAGATTGCCTACTCAACCTTTGCTCAAATGTTTTGATCGAACCCATCAAATCTTCAATACTCAAATCAGCAAGACCTTTAGTTTCTTCAATGACAGCAACAATAGGATTGTATTTCTCCGGCAAACTTATCAAAAAATTTCAACAACTCTTTGATTTGTAATATTATCCTCATAAATTTTCATTTGGTTTACAAGTTCCATAACCCTAGAAAAATAATCCTTCAACAATTCTATATCCTTCATCTTTAAATTTTCAAAATCTCTTTTCAATGATTGAAGTTTGATGGTTCTTATTTCAAGTTCCCTCTATACTCTATCTGAAGAATATCCTTTGCCTCATTCGCTTTTGTTGCATTGATAATTCTTGGAAAGATTGCTTCTGAAACTCCTTGTTGAATAAAAGAGAGAGCCTTTGAATCCTTCTTCCTTTGCTCTTTCAGTTGGTTCTTTTGGAGATTTGTTAAAGCTCCTTCATCTTCAGGTTCCTCGAACCCATTTTCAACAAGATCCCAAAGATCCGTATAGACAAAAATAGTTCTCATTTTCACATATCAAAAATCAAAATTTTCACCATTAAAGATAGGAGTAGATACATTTTGGTTGTTGGGATTCGCCATGGACGTCGGTTTGTTTTTGTTCGGGGTTTGTTTTCCCGTATCCGATCTCTATGCCCAGCTTGTTCTTGACCCAACCAAAGCTCTGATACCACTTCTGTTAGCTTTTGATAAAACTCTCTCTAGAATGAACTATTATTTTGTATTAAATTTTTCTCTTTATTATTCATATCATTTGCCCATAGGCTTACATCCTTTTATATAGAGAGGTTATACATAAGTTCAATGAATAAGATCCATGAACCTAAACAATCTTGCAATTAACTAAGTACATGAATATAATCTAGACAATGTACTTAATAAATATAAAATATATGAATATAAAAATACATGAATACAAAGAATGTATGAACTCAATGTATCCAATGTATCTAATGTAAATATGGCATTAATTTTAACACTGAAGCCCACACACTTTGGGACTCACAAACACTTGAATGTCTGTATTCGGTTCTGTGATTTATTTTGTGATAGTAGAACTGTTATGTGATAAATTAATAAAACCATCATCATATATAGATAGGTCAATAACCAAAGTGAATTTTAAAAGTACTAGTGAATAAAAAGAATGTAGGTTCTCAGTTTTTTTTTTTCAAAGTAAAAGACAACTAGAACATGCTTGCTACAAATTCCAAGACTATAAAACACTACTTTCACCAAGAATTTCAGTGATAACCGAACACACAGCATTTTGTGTACTGCAGTGGGGTTCTAACTTTAGTTCTAACTATGCTGAAAAAAAGTGAGCTCAAATTATCTGCACTTTTGCTTGAAATTCAATGTGTAATGACAATGCTGTTGTGCATTCCCAATAGTAAAAAAATTATACAGATTGATACCTCTCATATGAGATTATGATTTTATTTACTAAGCTGAACTGATAATGGGTGTGAATAAAATTCATATTGTAATTAGTTAAAACCTTGAGAATCTTCATTTTAAATGAAATTATCAAACATTAAAATTGAGTCGACACGTTATTTTAACCAATAACAAAATATGTTTTGTTTATACACATTTCAAAATGTGTGAATTTCCTCAAATAGTTCCATATATACTTTTTCAATGATGAAGGCTGTTTTGCCAATAAGTGAATCACAGTTAAATTCTTTTCTAGAGTAGGAACGATTTTCCTGGTTCTTGGAGAGAATGGAAAAAATAAAAAACGATGGTTATTTTTACGAGTAAGCAAACCATATTTGACCAAGTCATTCAAACTGACAATTTTGTTCTGGCAAGGAGTTTCTGATAGCTCCAAACTCTATTCTTTTGGGTCAAAACCGCGAAATAACAATTTGAAAACTATATTACCCAAAAAGCTTCGGATCGGACTGACAAGACCCGATCGGATCCGATTAAATGTTTGCCCGAATCCAAATCCGTATCCGATTGTCCACATCCGCTAATGACCCATCCGAATCCGATCCAATTTATACGGATATCTGTACCACAAATCCGATCCGTTTTTCCGGAAGAAAGAACTGAGTTTGATGCAACAACGAATTTTTTTTTTTTCTTCCTCTCAAATTAATAGCCATAAACAATATCCAAATGGGTTTCTGATCTAAATTAGTGGTGGGTTGTCAGCAAATTCCAATGAAAATCAAGAAAGGATGAGAAATCCAACCTCAAAATCAACAAAGTTGAAACTATATTCAGCTTATTTACAGCTCAAGAACTCTCTTCGAAAATCTCATATAAAAGATCCTACATAGCAAAAACATAACAACAGGAAACAGAAGCCAATCTGTTGATGTCAATTCGAATTTCAATCCCAAATCTCGCTTTGATCCCTACAATCTAGAGGCTTGATAATCAATCTCCAATGTTGATGGAGGCTCGATAATCAAACTTCCCTGTTTGAAACACTCTGACGCACTCCAGATCTAACATTGCTACGCAACAGAGAGTGAGGAAGACGAGATTACGTATTGCAATTTCATGGCCGACCGGCGAAAGAGAAATCGCAGATTGATAATGGTGGAGAAATCTGAGAGATTGAGAGAGATAGCGTTTACATCTCGTTTGGGAAGAAAAAGTACCGTTTGGTTTTGAAACAGATTATAGATGATGTGGCAGGGCTTATCAGCTATTCATTTCAACTTTTAATTTAATTTAAGTCAAAAGTTTGCGTTTGGTGCAGCTTAATTAACCAATTTATAGCTTAAAAATGAAGCTAAATTTTAGCTCTTTTGAAAAGCTAGTCAGGGGATGCTTAAACATTTTGACTTAAGCGCGCAACTGGTGTGGGGGAGTTAAATGACTTAAATATCCCTTCCAAACTTCATTATTTATGAAATTGCTACTATATATACTCTTTGATCTCTCTTGCCCTAAACACTCTCGCCTCTTACACTCTTCTCTACTCTTCTCCTCTCCTCTTTGGCGATCGAGAAAAACAATCGTTGACTTCTTTGATCGTAGCAAATCGTGCTTGCAAAACAGTCGTCTACCTCTCCAAGAACAGTCCGTTCATTTGCACCGAAAATGTAAGATTTTATGACTGTGAAGTTATATACAAATACATACATACATACATATATATATATGTAACTGCTTTGTTTGATTTTACCTATATACCTGGTTGATTTTGATATTACCTATATACTTGGTTGTCAAAATTTCCTGCCTGATTTTCTCACCCGGGAATTTTTACAGGAGGGGTAAGGGATGAGTGCTACTCCACATATTCCATATTGATAAAACTCAATTACAAAGGTTCCTAGGATCCCTCAATTATATTGCTGAGTTTTACAAAGACCTTCGGAAAATCTGCCAACCTCTGTTTGATAGGTTAAAGGATAATCCTCCTCCTTGGTCTTCTACTCATACTGCTGTAGTTCAACAGGTCAAATAATATGTTAAGTCTCTTCCTTGTCTTGGTATTCCTACTGAGAACTCATTCAAAATTATTCAAACTGATGCTTCTGATATTGGTTATGGTGGCATTCTACTTCAGAAAGTCACTCCTCAATCACCTGAACAAATTGTTCGTTATTATTCTGGTGTCTGGAATAAAGCACAATTAAATTATAGTACTATTAAAAAAGAAATTTTGTCTACTGTTTTATGTATTCAAAAATTTCAAGATGATATTTTAAATCAGAAATTTTTACTTCGTGTTGATTGCAAATCTGCTAAATATGTTTTGGAAAAGGATGTTCAAAATCTTGCTAGTAAACAGATTTTTGCCCGTTGGCAATCTATTTTAAGTATTTTTGATTTTGATATTACCTATATACCTGGTTGTCAAAATTCCCTGCCTGATTTTCTCACCCGGGAATTTTTACAGGGGGGGGTAAGGGATGAGTGCTACTCCACATATTCCATATTTAAAAACCCAAATTACCCATTACCAAACCTTGATCCACCAAGTTAACCATCGTATTAACCGTCTCAAATCGGTCCGACCTACTACTACACGAGCCCAATACATCAATTACCATCAGATTAAAGCCCGTCGTATTCTGCGACATGATTATTACAATCATTTACATTATTACCAGAATTATTTAGATCTTCTTTCTGGTTGCTAATCTTTGTTACTTATTTCACAGATGTCTCATCCCAAGCCTCCTTCTAAGGCTTTGGTCCCATCCTCCAGTAAACCTAATCAACTCATTGTTCCACCTCATTTGGAGTTAGTTACCTCATCCTATTCACTTGACATGATCAATCGTTATCAAGTTCTTGGTAACATTTACCGTCCTAATTATTCATCTGCTTTGGTTACTGACCCCTTTGTCTCTAGTCAATCTGTTTCAGTTACCCCATTTCCTGCTAACCCAGTCAGGTCATCCCAATCTGAGTACATCAAATCACATGTTACCAATTTGTTCTATAAAGAACCTGGTCATCCTAAAGGTCAACTAATCAATGAACTTGCTAAATTCCATTTTGGTTTTGGATGCCATTTTCTCCTTTCACATCTAGAAAAAACACTTACCTATTACAAAGATATTCTGATTCACCATCATTCAATCTTAATCAAACCTATTCATGATCGAACTTATGCTTACAAAGTTCTTTATCATTCCATTTATATTCACAACATTGTTTCCCTAGCTGAATGGGGTCCCCCTTCCCAGCTTCGTGATTTACCCGGCCACTCTATTCAATATAATTATCATGATTATGTTGATGCTTAGTTCAAGATTTTCTTGTACCAAAATGAATCCTTCAGTCATTCCTGGTTTATCTCATTTGATCAAAAATTCAAATCCGAGTTACCAACCTGGTTCTTGAGATGGTGGACTCACTATGGTGCCATTTCAGACATTCTTTACTTCTCTGCCGTTTATCCATTCACCACTCATCAAAGGCAATTCCCATCCCTGCTCATTTTTATATCCAAATACAAACTCCCATGGATATTTAAATGGCATTATGGACTTGATGATAACATAATTACTCGACAGCATACAGTCAAATGGTGGCAAAGTTCAATGTGCCCCGAATTATTGAAATTGTGCAGGAAGAATTTCCTATTGATCAATGTGCTCCGACCCCTTCTATGATCAAAGCCCAGCAGAACCCAACTGCTGCAATCAGCCAAGGAAGCCAGCCCAGTCTTCCTCCAATCAATTTTGGAAGCCCCTCATCCAGTGGCTCCAAGCCCAAATCATCTAAGTCAAAGTCCAAGGCAAAGGCTCCTGCTGTACCAGCCCAGCCCAAGACTCAGTCAAAATACAAATCAAAGTCCAAACCTCAGGACCAGTCAAAGCCCATTTCACCTCTTGTTCAGCCTAAAGCTAAATCCAAAGTCAAGCCCAAAATGTCCAGAGAAGAAATGCTCCAGTTGGCCCGCCAAATAACCGAGCAAGCTGAAGCCCAGTCAAACAGTTCAGAAAAATCAGAAGATGATTCCGACCAATCACAATCTTCTGAAGGATCAACTACTCAACCCATCTCATATGGCAGATCTGAGTTCCAAGATGCTCAGGACCCATATGCCTGATCAACATAGGATTCCCTATAAATACAAAATAGCTTCAATCAATACTCTTTTGAGAAAAGCTGCTATTTTGTATCAATATTGATTCCTATATTCACGCGTTCCACCGAAAGTAATGAATAGTAAAAAGTTACTGTTCACTTTTACTATTCACCATCACTATTCACTCAATCAACTTTTGTTAAAGCTGCATATTCATCTAATCACTCCACCGAAAGCAACCGACAGCTCTGCTCAGTCTCCAATGCTGCCAGCTGCCTTCATCAATCAACCAAGTCACATGTTGCATAGTTAATTTTATTTCCTTATATATTGTAATCAATTGTAATCACTCGGCATCTTCTTTTTCTTGAACCCTTCTGTCTGCAAGAAAAACCAGAGAGTTCTAAGTGAGAATTACCTTCTCCCATTTTGTAACCTATTTAAGATCCTTGCAGTTACTACAAGTGTAATTGTAAGTTATTTTCAGTATTTACTGTATTTACGTATTTAAGTTTTTCTGTTTATGTTCAAATAAATTTGGTTTAAGTACTTTCCTTTCCAATTGTGTTTATTTGAATCATCTCAGTTTTACAGATATCTTAATACAGACCCTATTCTTGTCAGGTTATCATAGACCAAAAAGGTTTGAGTACAGACCCTATTCGAAATGTCCAACACTGCCTAACCCTAAGGACTTACTCTGGACAGAGGTTGAAAGTGGGTGACTGAAACCTGGTAGATAAACACAGACTGATCTCTTGGGTGATTAAGATGAACTGAAAACTTGATTAATCAAGGGAACAATAAAAAGATTAATAGGAAGAAACAAAGTAGTTAGAAACAGGATACAACATAACATGGCTCTGATACCATTTCTGGCGGAAAGCAAGCAGATGATGAAAAGATGATTCAAATAAACACAATTGGAAAGGAAAGTACTTAAACCAAATTTATTTGAACATAAACAGAAAAACTTAAATACATAAATACAGTAAATACAGAAAATAACTTGCAGATGATGAAAAGATGATTCAAATAAACACAATTGGAAAGGAAAGTACTTAAACCAAATTTATTTGAACATAAACAGAAAAACTTGGCGGAAAGCAAGCAGATGATGAAAAGATGATTCAAATAAACACAATTGGAAAGGAAAGTACTTAAACCAAATTTATTTGAACATAAACAGAAAAACTTAAATACATAAATACAGTAAATACAGAAAATAACTTGCAGATGATGAAAAGATGATTCAAATAAACACAATTGGAAAGGAAAGTACTCAAACCAAATTTATTTGAACATAAACAGAAAAACTTAAATACATAAATACAGTAAATACAGAAAATAACTTACAATTACACTTGTAGTAACTGCAAGGATCTTAAATAGGTTACAAAACGGGAGAATGTAATTCTCACTCAGAACTCTCTGGTTTTTCTTGCAGACAGAAGGGTTCAAGAAAAAGAAGATGCCGAGTGATTACAATTGATTACAATATATAAGGAAATAAAATTAACTATGCAGCATGTGACTTGGTTGATTGATGAAGGCAGCTGGCAGCATTGGAGACTGAGCAGAGCTGTCGGTTGCTTTCGGTGGAGTGATTAGATGAATATGCAGCTTTAACAAAAGTTGATTGAGTGAATAGTGATGGTGAATAGTAAAAGTGAACAGTAACTTTTTACTATTCATTACTTTCGGTGGAACACGTGAATATAGGAATCAATATTGATACAAAATAGCAACTTTTCTCAAAAGAGTATTGATTGAAGCTATTTTGTATTTATAGGGAATCCTATGTTGATCAGGCATATGGGTCCTGAGCATCTTGGAACTCAGATCTGCCATATGAGATGGGTTGAGTAGTTGATCCTTCAGAAGATTGTGATTGGTCGGAATCATCTTCTGATTTTTCTGAATTGTTTGACTGGGCTTCAGCTTGCTCGGTTATTTGGCGGGCCAACTGGAGCATTTCTTCTCTGGACATTTTGGGCTTGACTTTGGATTTAGCTTTAGGCTGAACAGGAGGTGAAATGGGCTTTGACTGGTCCTGAGGTTTGGACTTTGATTTGTATTTTGACTGAGTCTTGGGCTGGGCTGGTACAGCAGGAGCCTTTGCTTTGGACTTTGACTTAGATGATTTGGGCTTGGAGCCACTGGATGAGGGGCTTCCAAAATTGATTGGAGGAAGACTGGGCTGGCTTCCTTGGCTGATTGCAGCAGTTGGGTTCTGCTGGGCTTTGATCATAGAAGGAGTTGGAGCACATTGATCAATAGGAAATTCTTCCTGCACAATTTCAATAATTCGAGGCACATTGAACTTTGCCCACCATTTGACTGTATGCTGTCGAGTGATTATGTTATCATCAATTCCATAATGCCATTTGAATATCCATGGGAGTTTGTATTTGGATATAAAAATGAGCAGAGATAGGAATTGTCTTTGATGGGTGGTGAATGGGTAAACAGCAGAGAAATAATTGATTGCTTCAATGAGATTACCAGGAAGAATGTCTGAAATGGCACCATAGTGAGTCCACCATCTCAAGAACCAGGTTGGTAACTCGGATTTGAATTTTTGATCAAATGAGATAAACCAGGAATGACTGAAGGATTCAGTTTGGTACAAGAAAATCTTGAACCAAGCATCAACATAATCATGATAATTATATTGAATAGAGTGGCCAGGTAAATCACGAAGCTGGGAAGGGGAACCCCATTCAGCTAGGGAAACAATGTTGTGAATATAAATGGAATGATAAAGAACTTTGTAAGCATAAGTTCGATCATGAATAGGTTTGATTAAGATTGAATGATGGTGAATCAGAATATCTTTGTAATAAGTAAGTGTTTTTTCTGGATGTGAAAGGAGAAAATGGCATCCAGAACCAAAATGGAATTTAGCAAGTTCATTGATTAATTGACCTTTAGGATGACCAGGTTCTTTGTAGAATAAATTGGTAACATGTGATTTGATGTACTCAGATTGGGATGACCTGACTGGGTTAGCAGGAAATGGAGTAACTGAGACAGATTGACTAGAGACAAAGGGGTCAGTAGCCAAAGCAGATGAATAATTAGGACGGTAAATGTTACCAAGAACTTGATAACGATTGATCATGTCAAGTGAATAGGATGAGGTAACTGACTCCAAAGGAGGTGGAACAATAAGTTGATTAGGTTTACTGGAGGATGGGACCAAAGCCTTGGAAGGAGGCTTGGGACGAGACATCTGTGAAATAAGTAACAAAGATTAGCAACCAGAAAGAAGATCTAAATAATTCTGGTAATAATGTAAATGATTGTAATAATCATGTCGCAGAATACGACGGGCTTTAATCTGATGGTAATTGATGTATTGGGCTCGTGTAGTAGTAGGTCGGGCCGATTTGAGACGGTTAATACGATGGTTAACTTGGTGGATCAAGGTTTGGTAATGGGTAATTTGGGTTTTTAAATATGGAATATGTGGAGTAGCACTCATCCCTTACCCCCCTGTAAAAATTCCCGGGTGAGAAAATCAGGCAGGGAATTTTGACAACCAGGTATATAGGTAATATCAAAATCAAAAATACTTAAAATAGATTGCCAACGGGCAAAAATCTGTTTACTAGCAAGATTTTGAACATCCTTTTCCAAAACATATTTAGCAGATTTGCAATCACACGAAGTAAAAATTTCTGATTTAAAATATCATCTTGAAATTTTTGAATACATAAAACAGTAGACAAAATTTCTTTTTTAATAGTACTATAATTTAATTGTGCTTTATTCCAGACACCAGAATAATAACGAACAATTTGTTCAGGTGATTGAGGAGTGACTTTCTGAAGTAGAATGCCACCATAACCAATATCAGAAGCATCAGTTTGAATAATTTTGAATGAGTTCTCAGTAGGAATACCAAGACAAGGAAGAGACTTAACATATTGTTTGACCTGTTGAACTACAGCAGTATGAGTAGAAGACCAAGGAGGAGGATTATCCTTTAACCTATCAAACAGAGGTTGGCAGATTTTCCGAAGGTCTTTGTAAAACTCAGCAATATAATTGAGGGATCCTAGGAACCTTTGTAATTGAGTTTTATCAAGAATTTCATCAGGGAATTTGGAAGCAAATTCAATAGAACGACTAATTGGAAGGATAGTATTATGGTGAATATCATATCCTAAAAACTGAACTTTAGTCTGAAACAGTTTAATCTTAGGAGCAGAGATGACTAAACCATGACTTTTAATTGCATAAAAGAATGCAGTTAAATGTTTCCAATGTTCACTAATTGATTTTGAAAAATTAATATATCATCAATGTAAACAATAGAGAAATGACTAAATGGGTTGAATATGTTATTCATTATATTTTGAAATTCACTAGGAGCATTTTTTAAACCAAATGGCATGACATTCTATTCATATTGACCAAAAGGTGTATTAAAAGCAGTTTTGTATCTATCTTTAGGATGAATTTGAATTTGCCAGAAACCACTGTTTAAATCAAATTTGCTAAAAATAAGAGCTTGACTAAGTCGTTTAATTAAATCTTTTTTATTGGGAATAGGATATCTAATCCATTCTAAAATAGCATTTAATGGTTTGTAATTAATAACTAGGCGAGGGACACCTCTTTCTAATTCAGCATTTTTATTAACATAAAAAGCAGGACAAGACCAGGTGATTTACTAGGACTAATAATTCTATTTTTTAATAATTCATTAATTTCTTTTTTACACATTTCCAATAATTCATGATTCATTTGAATAGGTCGAGATTTAGTAGGTATTTGTCGTTCATTAAAATTCTTAATATATGGTAGAGTAACTACATGCTTTTTTCTATGCCAAAATGCAGTAGGTAAAGATGAACAAACAATTGATTCGAGTTTTAATTTAAAATCATTAATTTGAGAAATTAGAATTGGGTCAGTTAACTGTTGATCAATTCTTTTATAATTAATTTCTTCTTTAAGAAAATTAATGTGTCGGTTAACCTATTAATAGTATGAGAAATAGAACAATCTTGTAATTGATTTAATTCTAACATTTCAGGTGGAAATAAGAATTTAAATGTGACAGGTTGTCCTAAAACATGAGTAGTTATTCCTTCACTAGAAGTGGTGAAAGGATATAGCGAAGATATGAATGGTGTGCCTAAGATAATTCTATCAGTTATATTTTTAACTAAGACAAATGTGGTTTTAAAACAAACATTATTTTGACAAACATGTACTTTAGGTAACTTGTATTTAATATGCATTTTACTACCATTAGCAGAGGTTAATTTCTCTTGACATTTTTCATAATATTTAGTGGGAAGTAATCCTTCTTGAATGCAATTTAAATCAGCACCAGTATCAATTAAGGCAACTAATTCTAATTCAAAATCTTCAACTATGATTTTAATTCTTGAGTACCATTTTTGCATATAGATTTTATTGAGTAAATTTAATCGTTTATCTTCAAGGTTAGTAGATTGAGGTCGATTATCAAATATGAGTTGAGCTGGATTAGTATGATCAGAATTAGGATCAGAATTATGTTCAGATTTATGAGGTGATTTTGGATTAGGTTGGAAATTATTTAAATGTTGATTAAGTTTGAGATTAATGATTTCATTTTCTAATTTGTTATCTTTAGATTGGAGATCTCGAATAGTTTGTTTAATTTGATTGATTTCAGATTGTAAATCCTGAAGGGTAATGTCTTTAGTTTTATTTTTAAATTTTTCTAAGGTCTTGGATAAACTAATAATGGGTTTATTAAACTTAGGTTTGGTATAAAATTTATCATTGGATTTGGAAGGTAAATAAGGCGTTTTGTATTTATTATAATATTTGGATTTATTTTTATGTTTAGAGTATTTATGTGATTTCCTACGAGAGGGTGCAACAGGAGGTAATCCATATTGTTCACAGAAATTTCCTAATTCATATTTAGCTTTATGTTTATCTTTAGTAGCTTTTTGACTAAGTTTAAGATCAATACACATCTTTAATCCTTCTTTTTGAATAGTACTAATGATATCACCATATGTTAAATTATCATATTCTATAACACCAGTAGGTTGACTAAGAACATCGCGAATTTTATGAGCAAATAGACTAGGTAATCCATTAATAAATTTTTCTTTCTAAAATGATTTAGTACAGTCTTCTCTTAACATTACTCTAGAGGTAAATACATCTTTATACCATCTAAAATCACTTAAGGTTGGACAGGTAAGGTTACTGAGTTGATCGTGTATGCGAGAATAGATATTAGTTGGAGTACCAATGAAATGTCTAACAATAGTATAGATTAAGACATTAATGCCATCGGGGTGGCAACAGCCAATATTTTCATCAAAGATAGGTAATCCATTATCATCAGTTTGATTAGCATAAATTATGGATTCTCTTTGTTCTTCAGTTAAATATTTTTCCCACCAAGATTTGAGCATACCAGTGAAACCAGAAGTAATAAGATTAACAATTTCAGCTTGAGAATATTGGGGATAATTGGAAAGATAACTATTCGAAACCATAGATAAATGATTTAGTTTTTGGAGAAGTTGATCTTCACTAAGACCATCAATATTCCACTCATATAATTTTTTAGCAGAAACAGAAAATTGATTATTGAGATTAGTTTCTTCAAATTGAAGATAAAGAGGTGTAGGTTTTGTATACCAATTTTTAGTAGTTTGGGGATTAACTTTGGGATAATGAATTTTTGTAAGGTGAGAGGATTGGAATTGTTGAGCTAATGCATTTATGTCATTATCAGTGTCAGATTGGGTAGAAGTTGGATTAATATCAAATTGTTGATTGAGAACAGTAAGACCTTTATCTTTAGAAGGTGTAGCATTATCAGTTGTAGATAATTTAGTGAATAATTTTTCAATAGCTTGGACAGTAGAATGATCATTAGTTACTAAACTAGTTCTTTTAGAACGATTAGTGGGTAGGTTAAGTAAAGGTGAATCTAATGGTTGTTTAGAGGATGAAGTTTGGACAGTTTCTAAATTAGTTTCTATTTTGTCTAATTGTTTACCAATTGTACTTAAACATTGATTAGTATAATTATTTTGTTCAATAACCTTTTTAATTTCAGTATCAGTACCAGGTAATTTGAAAGGTGAAGCAGGGATTTCAGAACCTTGTTGAGTGAGGATGATTTTTTCTAAAGGAGGATGACTAGAACTAACAGTAGTGGTTGCAGAAGTCTTCCATTTATGTTTTGTGATTGTATTAAGTTGTTTGTAATATTTGTCAACATATTCTAACAAGGGTAATTCAAAACCATATTGAACCATAAAATCATACCATTCGCGAGAAATGTGAGACATTTGAGCAGAATTATATTTAGCATAGTAAGCATGGCGTTGAGTTCGATTGGCTTTAGATTTAAATTCAATAAGTAATTTATCAAGGTTAGGTGTGAAGTCTTTTTTGATTGTCATTAATTGAGGATTGACAGGTGGTGTAAATTCATCAAAATCAGTTTGAGTTGGAGAATTAGTGGAAGCAACTTCTTCTTCAGGGAAGTGAGTGTGTGCAGAATAAACAGGTTTACTAATTTGGGAAGTTGTAGAATTATCAATTCCTTTTAATTTTTGTTGATTTGAAGGACCAGTGGTTGGTCCAAGATGTAAGCGACTATTTTTTCGGAATAAAGGAGTATTAAATATTTCATCTTCAGTTTCAATGTCAGTAGGGACACTAGAAGTACTATGTCTAGAGGATTGACTACGATTGAACTTAATGTGAACAGAACCATCTTTGAATTGGTGGATATCTTGGATGTCTTGTTCGGAGGATTGTTGTTGATTATGTTTGAAATTTTCATTAACAGTGATCCATTGATCAGGTAAATCAACATTTTTCCATTCAATCATTTGTGGTATATTAATATGTGATTCGTTACTACTGCTACTTTGGATTAAAAGAGTTTTATCTTTAGGACTTTTATGTAAAGCGTGAACATTTAAATTAGTTTGCATGCATTTATAATGAACACGATATATTAAAGCAATATTATGAACTTTTTCTTTCATGTTAGTGAATGAACCATGTAATTGAATGTTTAATGTTAATGCATCTAAAATGTGAGGATCTCGTAAACTTAGTGTAAAATCAGGAAAGCAATTAAAATGTACTGGACCTTTATGAAGACCAGTTTCCATCATACCCATTAAACTATCATTGTAATCAAGAAAACGAGCATCTCGTAAACATAATAAAACAGAAGTATTTTTACCAACTATGGTTAATGGATTAACACCAACTTGAATTAGACCAATATGCATAAAATTGTAACCATTATTTAAGTGTCTTTTAATTAATTTAGCATCAAATAACTGGCAGGTTTCTCTAGGTTTTTCCAAAGCATAAACTTGTTCAATTGTTTTAACATGTAATGCAACTTTAAAAATATTTTGTAAAAAAGTAGTTTTATAAATTTCTTTAATTTGTAATTTTGGTATATTCCATCCTGTATTAATTTGATCATTTTGTATTTCAACATCTTCTTCATTTATTACTAAACCTGGATTTGGTATGGAGGGCAACATAGTTGACCTAGAACTGACTGATGAGTTACTTCTAAATAATCGACTCATTGTTCTTGTTAATTAATCAGTTTTACAGATATCTTAATACAGACCCTATTCTTGTCAGGTTATCACAGACCAAAAAGGTTTAAGTACAGACCCTATTCGAAATGTCCAACACTGCCTAACCTTAAGGACTTACTTTGGATAGAGGTTGAAAGTGGGTGACTGAAACCTGGTGGATAAACACAGACTGATCTCTTGGGTGATTAAGATGAACTGAAAACTTGATTAATCAAGGGAACAATAAAAAGATTAATAGGAAGAAACAAAGCAGTTAGAAACAGGATAACTTCATGTATGTATGTATACCTAAATAATCGACTCATTGTTCTTGTTAATTAATCAGTTTTACAGATATCTTAATACAGACCCTATTCTTGTCAGGTTATCACAGACCAAAAAGGTTTGAGTACAGACCCTATTCGAAATGTCCAACACTGCCTAACCCTAAGGACTTACTCTGGACAGAGGTTGAAAGTGGGTGACTGAAACCTGGTGGATAAACACAGACTGATCTCTTGGGTGATTAAGATGAACTGAAAACTTGATTAATCAAGGGAACAATAAAAAGATTAATAGGAAGAAACAAAGCAGTTAGAAACAGGATACAACATAACATGGCTCTGATACCATTTCTGGCGGAAAGCAAGCAGATGATGAAAAGATGATTCAAATAAACACAATTGGAAAGGAAAGTACTTAAAGCAAGTAGATGATGAAAAGATGATTCAAATAAACACAATTGGAAAGGAAAGTACTTAAACCAAATTTATTTGAACATAAACAGAAAAACTTAAATACATAAATACAGTAAATACTGAAAATAACTTACAATTACACTTGTAGTATATATATATATATATATATATATATGTATGTATGGACATCGATTAGGGTTTTGTTTTTGGTTATGTGAAATGATGTGTCAATTGTGTGTGAGGTTTCTCTTCTCACTCTCTCGCTCTTTTTCTTCTCTCTCTGATTACGGTGAAATGTCCATCTTCTTCACTTTGTGATTAGGGTTGAAAACGCCTCTCTCTCTTCTTTACTCTCTCTGATTAGGATTGAAAACCCTCTTTTTACTGTGATTTGTTATTTATTTATTTAATCCTTACATGTTTTTCAATTTTAAATGCATAAATTTGGTACTGGAGTAGGTGAAATTTGAGTTCAAAGTTATATTTATTTCATGAGCTTCATTAATATGCATCTGATTATAAGAAAAATAAATTGTAGGGTTTCTGCATCCATAAAATTTTTTGTCTCTCTCCCTTTGTCTCTCTTCTCTCTCTCTCTCTCTGATTTTGGGTGATTTCTTCCATGTGTAAAGCAGTGTTACCTTGGTATTAGGTTGGGTTGCAAAGTGACTAGTGTCTAGGTGTCAAGTAAGCCTTTGAAATATAGATCTCATGGAATTGTGCTGTTGAGCAATACCAAATTAAATATTAATAATTGCTTTTCCAATTTAAGATTATAGTGGATTTTGAATGTGAGTGCTTAATTGCGTTTGTGAAACTAAAAATCAGTCTTCATATTTAATTGCTTAATTATGTTTGTTATTTGATTGTTACTTTTATCAAGAAAAAAATTCAAATGATTGAAAGTTCTTGAACAAACAAGCATTGTAACAAGACAGATCTCAAAATATATATATATATTATATATATATTAAAGAAATCAAAGAAATGAATCGATTGAAACAAACTTGCATTGCAAAACCCAGAAGTGATTATCCTTGAAAAGTCTCTCTGTTTCAAAGTAATTTGGGTAGTTTTGCAGGGTGGGAAAGAATTTGAAAAAAAGAAGAGGAAAGAGAGAAGACAAGTTGGACTAGAAAGGAGTTGATAAGAGAGAAGAGAGAAGAGTAGAGAATTAGAATGTATTTGCTTAAGAAATTTCTTTTTTTATTTTTTATTTTTTATTATCAAAAGATTACTGTTTACTTTTGTGGTTGAGCAATAACAATTAATTAACATAAGGCTGCATTTACTTGAAGATAATTTAGACAAGAATTGTAACCTTGGTTTTGAGATGTTAATCTGATTAGCATGTTTAAATATTATCTTATTGGTGTTTTAGGATAAAAATATGTTATGTTATGTTGTGTTCATGTTATTAGTGTTATTTGGTCTTATTTAGAATATAATTTTGAAATCCTTAATGCTTTAAAGTTTCTAATTAAAATGATATGTGTTTTAGTTTTGATTGTTTTAAACAAAAAATTGTTTGTGTTATTCTAAATTAGATTTTATTGTTTTGATTAAAGAGAATATCAATGGTTGTTTAAACAGAAAGGAATGAAAAATGGTACCATGCTGTGATTACTCAATATTGCCACTGCTGTAGAAGTTGCTTTGGTTGTGTGTGCAAGGGCATTAACATGTGTGAATCGATCCACAAAGACCTGTATTTCTTGTGCCAACTTCGAACAAGGCATGTTACTGGTTAATCTATGTGTAACAATTTACAATTGCTTTTTTTTTTTTTTGTCATATTAATATAAATTTTGAAGTTTACACATTTAGTTGCAATACATCATTTGGACACGAACTTGATTGCAGATATATGAAATGGTGTCAAAAGAAATTGTGGCAAACAAATTGTCAATATGTTACAAACATTTTATTCAATCAATACTTCTTGGGTGCAATGTATTTACAATTAACTTCCCAATCATTTTTAGAGGATTTGGATTCAATTCTTCCTAATTAATGCAGAGGCATGTCATTCTCTACTAACTATTATTCTAGTGTTGAGACCTTCGACTTGAGGTATGAGGCTTTGAAATGTGATTGTGGGCTAAGAGTTGCCATAAGGGTTATCGAGTCTGACAAGCCATCTAAAGGGAGACTATATTTCATTTGTGAGAAAAGAAATTGTCAATTTTGGAGGTGGTGTACCCCAAAATCTGTGACGATGGTAGAGAGACTGAAGAACGAGAGAATGCTTGATCAAAATCAAAATATGGAGACTGTAGGACTAAAGTGAAGAACCAAATGCTTGAGCAATCCAATGCTTCCATGAAGCAGCTTGTTGTGGGTCTGCTCACAATTTGTATTGTTATGTCAGTTGCGTTACTCTTCAAATGATGATAGGTGCCGTTTAGAGATACTTGGTATTTTTGTGCTAATGTTGTTTACCATGAACTATTGTGCTAAGCTTTGTACCCAATGAATGTTGATATGTCTGATGTAGTTTCCATGTATGGTTATTTTGTACTAATCTAGCTGTTGTAATGCAAGCAATGATGAATGAGTTTGTTTTAATTTTTTTTTTTCTTTCATAGAATGAGTACCCAAGAGGGAACACATTTTGAAAATAGGAAAAATAAGGGAAAATCAAGTCAAGTACCATCCGTTAAAGCTCACTGGGATGCAAAATCAAATGAAATTTTTATTAAGCTTTATGTTGAGCAAGTGAAGGTTGGACACAGACCTGGTACACACTTAGATAGGGTTGGGTGGGAAAATGTGATAACTAAATTTAAAAGTATGACTGGAAAAACATACCAACGAATACAAATGAAAATCCATTGGGATGTGTTGAAAAAAGATTAGCTTTTATGGAATAATCTGTTAAGGGGTGAAATAGGCTTAGGCCGTGTTACATTGATTGGAGCTATATCTGCATCTGATGAGTGGTGGACCAAGAAATTAGAGGTAAGAGAATTGCTTAATGTATATATTCTGCTTGTTTTTTTGTTTTAACAGACTAAATTTTGTTACTTGAAATTGTTAAATTTTCCTTAGTAATTGTTGCAAAGGTATCTTGATGCTGCTAAATTTCGGCGTATGCCGTTGCAATTCACTGAAGACTTAGACATACTATTCTCAGATGCAGCTGCTACAGGAGAATGGGCATACATCCCTTGCTTAGGGGTTATGCCTCACACTGATGAGACTTTGGAGGAATTTCATACCCCACATGATGCTGATTTGGAGGTGGTTCATCCTTCAGATTTAAACAAAAAAGGTCCATCAAACACTGATGGTTCATCAACCAAGAGTAAGACAAAGAAGAAATTTACTGGTCAACTCTACTTAACAAGACACTTATTATATAGTCAATGTGGTTGAGTCATCTTTAACAACTTCAACACAAACCTCATCAAGATATCCTTCAATTGCAGAATGTTTGGTGAAGTTGGAAAGCATCCTGGTGTGTCCCGGATGATGAGCTGTATGTATGGGCTGCCGAATTGTTCTTAAGAGACAAGCATCGTGAATGTTTCATGAGTCTTCCTACGGATGAAGTTCGGCTGAGGTTTCTGAAGTTAGAGATTGAGATGGAGAAGACCACCACAGGTTATCGCGGCTAATTGTTTCTGAAGTTGGATGTTGGTGAATTTCCTAATTATTTCATGTTTAAGACCTTTATTAAGACTTTTATTATTACTTGTGGACTGTTGCGTTGGACTCATTATTTTTTTTTCTTTTATTAATATTGAGTATGCTGGACTTTTATGTTGAACTCATTATTTGGACTTTTATTAATATTCTGTTAGACTTTTATTATGTTCGACTTTGTCAGTTCAATGGTTGAATGGTTGGTGGGTAGATGTCATTTATTCTCAGATGCAATTTTTATTAGGTGGATGCCATTTGAATGGTAGGTGGCATTGATTTCAATATTGAATATGAGTGGTAGGTGAATGGTTAAGACTTTTATATATATGCAGATGTTCTCCAGCTGCTGTTATTGTGAGAAAGGTTGAATCTCTTGTGAGATTTAGGTTGTTGTCTGTAAACAAGTGAAGGCTGAAATTTTTATTAAGGTCCCATGTTCCCTAATTTGTTTGCCTTCCCTCTCATATAGCTTGATCTTATTTGCTGCTGCTGTATTGCATTTGCTTGAGCATTGGCTTCACAAGTTAGTTCAAATTTTGAAGTTGAACGTACCAAATTTTTTTCCTTTACATTTTTATTAGTTTTTCTGTGTAGCCCAGACTGAAGTTGAACCACAAATTTTGAAGTTGATCTTATTCTCTGTGTATTCCTTTACATTTTTTTCCTTGAATTTATTTCCTTTACATTTTGAAGTTAAACCACAAATTTTTTTCCTTTCCGCGCTCTTTCAGAAGGCGAATAGCCCTACAGTTTAGACTCCACTTGTGGTTCTGAATCTAATTTCACAAGTGCAATGTGAAATAGTGAAAACACAAAAAGAGTCCAAATTCAGCATTTCATTTAAAAAAATCAATGTTTGAATCAAATGCCAAAAAATGGACTACTTTGCTAGTTACATAGTCGCCATCTAAATATTTTTGGAAATTTAGAAAACCTGAGACTCGTGCCAAAGGCCATTAGTCTGTCATCACCAAAGTGTCTCGGCTTGGAAACTTAGGTACGAGAAGGAAGGTCATGAATTGAGCACCCCACTCGCCCGATCAAAGATCAGCCTCTACTAATCATGATGTGTTTTTTATTTACGTTTTATGTTCTTGTTCTAATTTATTAGATATTTTTACTATTGGAACACTTGATTTCATGTTTTGTTTTGAAATTGTTTTGTGGATTTGCCACTTAAAAAAGTGGGCTAAAATAGACACTAATCAAGCCATCCCAATTCAAGCAACTAGCCTTTATCCACAGGCATTCAAACAATTATATCATTTAAGCAATTAACCTCATGGTATTCATGCTTTGACATGGCAACACAAACATTCGATGTAACATGCTAAGACATAAAAGCTCATCTAGTACTCCGAGCCAAAATAGGTGAAAGAGTTAGAAAAATATGCATATTCCTAACTTATCATTCCTAACTTATGCAACATGGCTAATGCAACGCACACATTATGTATTTTATATGAGCATGGCATATGATTGCATTCAAGACATGCGAGAGAGCACGCATTCAAGAATGAGTTTTGAACATCGATATTGGGTTAGTATGATGAGTCGAGCCTTGGATACATGCAAGACAAATGGATGCGAAACATCGAGTATGCTAAAAAACGTGATCTTTCTAAACTAACCATCATAAGCAAGTAAGTAAAAGGGAAAAAGACGTGGGGTTGGAAGACATACAACTTATTACAACATTGCCCTCGTGCAAGAGGGTGCGAATCAAAGTCCAAAAGTCCAAATTAAACTAATTATTACAAAACTGAATGAATTAAATAAGCAGGGTTAATTAACTAGCTAACTATGTTATTACAACAAGGGTAATAATGATAAAAACTAGCTATTTAAGCTAATTAACTACAACAATTACAAAGGGACAATAATAATAATCACAACATTAATAATTAATGAGACTAATCTTGAATAAATTAATTACAATGATGATCATGATGTAAGTGAGATTGCGTAAGGGTTACATGCATGCACATTCACAATGTTCAAGAACAGCTCTGTTTGCCCTAAGCTTGCTCTGTTTCATCTCAGCCACTGTCCTCTGTTTTCTGCAAAAATACACTGCTGACCAAACATTAAGGATTAACCCTTAATGAAGCCCGGCCGGGCCTAAAGAAGACTGGCCGTGCCTCAATTTTGTGCAAAACTCTATTTTGTGTATTTAAATGAAAACAGTGCAGACAAAGTGATTTGGACTCTGTTTGTCATTCTCACACTTCTCTGTCATGGAAAAGCCTCGAGAGAAGGTTAAAATTGTTTCTAAAACCACCAATGAACGAATTAATTCCTTGATGATTTCGATGCACAATTTTGGACAAAAATCAATAAATGAAATGAATATGACCACTCCTCCCTCTTTATCATGGAATGAACTCAAAAAAAGGAAGTAGAGATGCTTCAAGGATCATCAAAATGCCATGAATTAGCGTATGACCACTCTTGACTCGATAAACTTGACATAACGTCCGGCCAAGCCCAAACAATATGACTCATTTTCTTTATATGTGTTGGTTGCTTTTAAACCAATTCTCTTAGTCATTTCCATTCTTTAGTCCATTTGTCCGAAGTGGTGATTAAGTCCTCTAAAAGGAGAGAAGCGTTAAACGGGAAGTAATTCTCAACATGAAAGAGAGATTATGCCGTTGACAATGAATCTCTATAGAGATTAAGCCATTAGACGTGAATCTCTAGTTCATGTGTTGAATGACCGTCAACCGATTGAAACAACTCTCAAATGAAAGAGAGGAATGACAAGTTGATTCTTAAAATGAGGTCATTAACATGAAAGTTAGACAAAGAAAGGCTAAGAACAACATAATACAAGCTATATACAAAGACCAATGTTGTAACAAAGGAACTAATCAAAGCTTGAATCAATTAAATAGATTAGAACAGTCCTAAAACTGTCTCTAATAAGCCAAAACAGTGGCTGAAAATGCAAGAAAAGAACTCAAAAAACTAAATAAAAAGTAAAGACAATAAAGCTATGTAAGCAAAAACAAGGAGGGGTAGCCAACCCCTCCAATTTCAAGACTTCAAACCATGTTTTTTGGCTTTAGTTCAACTCTGAAAATCAATTCAAAAATCAAAAGAAAAAAAGTGTAAAGGAACCAAGGGTTGAGCTATAAAGATAGGCGCAAGTAAGGGTGTTAACCTTAACACCTTTGCTAGCTTGTCCAAACCCAAGTTCCAACACTTAAAAATGGATGCAAAACAGCCTAAGAATAAAAGAAATAGATAGAAATGAAGTAACCAAAAATAAGAACAAGAGTTGCAAGCTTATACTTCTCAAAATGGAGTAAGCTTTGGTTGATGATCAAACTCACTCTTGACACACGCTCAAACTTGAATTATGCTGCTCAAGGGTCAACCAAGGCTCTAAGATGATGAGTTAAGGTTGTGTATGGTGTATATAGATGATACAAGAAAGGTAGGTTAGCTCAAAGATAGCTTGCAATGGAAGAATGAGGAAGAATGAGCTCTCTCGCTATGTGTATAGGCTTTCTCTCAATTGTTTAACCCTCAAAATAGAGGTATATGGTCGTTTATATAGAATTTGAGCTAGAAATATCATAAATATCTTCAAAAATAGACAGCTGGCGGCCTCCCATCTAGAACAGTGTTTCTCGCTACCAAGGCCTGGCTAGCCCTCAATAGCAATGGCCGACCCTCAATGAATTCCCCTGTTTTTCTGTTTTAGCCTCAACATAGGGTGGCACAAGGTGTAAAAGTGGATTTCTTGGGTATAATCAATGGGAATATAGGAGGTTTGGGATTGTTTCGAAGCTTAAATAAGGCTCTTTCGTTGAGACGTCAAACCACGCACAATACCACTTTCATCATCGAGTGTACCGAGCAAAGCACTCGAGCCTTGCAGGCAGTCAAAATTGGGGTGTCCACAGTTGCCCCTCTTTAACAGAGCTTGAAGTCATAAAGTGACGTGGGTAAATGTCAAAGCCCAGAGACGATCCATTTGACAAGGCCGCAAGGCTCAGGCAAGAAATCAAGACATAAATGCAAAAATTGAACTCAGGGAAAAATGCAAAAATGAAATGCAACAAATAATTTATGATCAAGCAATGAAGCAATGCAATGAAACAATATGTAAATAAAGCAATGAAACATCGTTACAATCTAGACAAGAATGCAATGTTGGAATGAAAATGCAAATCAAAGCAAAATAGACCTCGTCACGTTTCACACGGAACGAAGTGAATAAACAAGCATGCCTTGCGTGAAAAACATAAAGAAAGCACAAACCAACCTACGTTTCACGTAGAAAGGATGTAAGAAAATGCAGACCTAACTACACCTCGCATAGAAAGGGGAAAGGGCGATGTAACCATCGAGCGCATCTGAGGTCTCAATTGAGATCCTAATGCGCCTCACGCGATAGGAGGAAGGGTAGTGTGAACAAATAGGCGCATCTGATGTTTTTTACCAAGGTAAACAATCCTCACACGTTACACGCGAGAGGAGGAAAGGTAGTGTGAACACCGGGTGCACCCCGATGTTTTTAACTGAAGGTACAATCCTAACGCGTCACACGTGAGAGGAGGAAAGGTAGTGTGAACAAAACAGGCGCACCTACTGTTTTTAACCGGGAGAACAATCCTAATGTGTCAAATGCGAGAGGAGGAAAAGTGGTGTGAACAAACAAGTGCACCTGATGTTTTTAACTGAAGGTACAATCCTAATGCGTCACACGTGAAAGGAGGCAAGGTGGTGTGAACAAACAGGCGCACCTGCTATTTTTAATCGGGGGTACAATCCAACGCGTTGCACACGAGAGGAGGAAAGGTGTGTGAACAAATTAGTGCACCTGATGTTTTTAACCAAAGGTACAATCCTAATGTATCACACGCAAGAAGAGGAAATGTGGTGTGAACATTGGGACACGCCCAACAATTTTAACTGAGGGTACAATCCTAACGCGTCACACGCGAGAGGAGGAAGAAGGATAAACAAATCGCATAAGTAGGAATTAGAAATAAACATGGATTCTACACAGAGAGGCCTAAAATCAAAATAATCAAAGCAGTGTAGTAAAGTGGAAACCAATTTACCCACGTGTTAAAACAATGAACGCAACACACCGCGCTTCAATGTGGTTGTGAAATGGATGATGAGTTTACTGTGGCACAAATGATTTTACCTGGAACTCCTCTAGAACTCCTCTGAATGAACCGTACATACAATATCATTTGTTTGCATTATAACAGAATACACAATTTAGGCAAAATAATTTATAAACTAACAGAACAGTTTAAATAAATTTAAACAAGTCAAAACTACGACTTAAACAAGCAAATTATGAATCAAATCATGCATTCGTACAATAAATTCAAATGAACACAAATTCTTGCGTTTCTTTCCCACTTTTTTCACATTTTTCTTTCCTTCTTTTACTTTCTTTTCTTTTTAGTTTGCCCTCTCATTTTCTTTGTTTTCCTTTTCCAACTCTCTCTTTTTTTTTTCAACTCTTCTTTTTTGGTTTTTTTTTTTTTTTTTTCCCTTTTGAAACCTCATAATACAAGAAATAAATAACAAAAAGGAAGAGAAAGAGGGAAAGAACAAAACTGAACTGTGTTGACATTAAGAGCCAATCGGGCCTCAATGAAGCACGTTGGGCATTGCGACAGCCGGCCGGGCCTCGATAGTGGTAAGGGCAGTTTCGGCCTTTCCTCGTGATTTGACCTTTTCATCCGAAATCCCTTCCTCTCTCACTCTCTAGCTTTCCTCTCTCTCTGTCTCTTTAGATTTCCTCTTTTCCTTGCAATATCCAACAACCCTCACCACTTTTTCTTCGAAACCCTTCCTCTTCTCTACATTTTGAACCGATTGGATTTTGATTCGGTGAAGTTTTTAGGTTTCTCATTGTTTTTTCCTTGTTTCTCACGGGTTTTCTTGGTTTTTGGTGTACTCACTCTCGTGTTTTCACTTTTTCCTCTCATTTTCTCTATTCTAAGGTTTAGCCCCCTACATTTTTCTTGGTTTCTCTTCATTTCCTCCACTCTTCTCCATGACTAGTGATGAAGTTTCCATCTCGGACCTCGCCATTGGCATTGGGGCTGCCTTAGGTGCAGACATGGAGGTCAAGGACGCTCTCGCATTGCCTCTCCTCGTTGATAGGCCATTTGACACGGCTACATACCGACCATGCACACATGCTCCACCCCCAGGTGGCATTTTGAGATTCGAGGGCCTCATCCCGGAGATAGATGAGGATATCTTGTTGCAAGAGCCCACGGAGCACTTGTCTACTGATGCCTCCACGGTAAGCAACTTCCCTTTGTTTTGATGCATTGTTGAATGTCACAAGTAGACCACTAGTTAAATGCCACATATTTCCCATTTGCAGGTGATAACCAGGAGGATTGGTGGCTACGGATCCATATTCGGCCCCCGACGCTGGTATAAGAGATTGCCCGCGGAGGTCTGCACTTTAGTTGATGCTGCTGGCTTTGGGCCCTTCTGCTCAGGGCTTATACAAATGAGAGCTGAGTCGTTGTTGTACAGGGCCTTGGTTGAGAGATGGTGGGACACCACAGACTCATTTCATTTCTAATCGATCAGGGAGCTGACTTTGACCTATAATGATTCCGATTTTGACCCGTCACTTGTTGTACTCCGAATTCGGGTTGGTATGGTTTTGAATAGTTATTCATATCTTATTTCCCTTGTCTTCCCCTTATTTTGGTTATCGGGTTGTAGTTATGCATTTGGAACAGGTTAGTTTTTTGTTTTTCCAAACCTGTGATGCTCAGATTTTGGCTCTTGTGCTTGAGCGGGTATTCTTGCGCTCGAGCGGGTTTCACAAATTTTTGCTTCTCTACTCGAGCGGCCATTCTTGCGCTCGGGCGGGATTTGTCAACTCTCAGTATTTTTGCAAACCTACAAATACTGGGAGAGTGTATTGGATGCTCGAGCGTCCAGTCTCACACTCGAGCAGGGTCCTTCGTCTACAAAATTTGTGGAAGTGCATATCCTCTGCTTAAGCACCACTTTTCACACTCGAGCGGAACTTTGTGTCTGACACTCGAACGTCACTTTCCATGCTCGAGCGGACTGCGTGTATAACAGTCCGTGAAAATGACATTTTGAACCACTTTTTATTATATATATCTCTTTCTAAAACTCTCCAAAACTCTAGATCTTGAGTTTATCTCTCTAAAACTCACCTTCTCTCTACTATTTCACCTAGATTCATTGTGTTCTTCACCCTAGTGCCTTTGAGAAAAAGGTAGAGTGCTTCAAGACCTTCATTTTGACCCGATTGAAGTTGGATTTCAGCTTTTTCGAAGTTCTATCCTTGGTTGGCTCATCTTCTCTCTTTGAGATAGGCATTTTCTACACTTTGCTATGACTTTTAACTTAGTTATTTGTAATTGTGTAACAATGGTGGAATTTGGGAGTATGTTGAGTCAAACCTAGGGTTTGGGTGAAATGTGAAAGAGGGGTTTTTGGTGTAAATGAAATAAATGAACATGGGGTTTGAAAATGAAGTCATGTTATGTCAAAATGGGTGATTTTGGTATTTAGATTGGTATTTTGAAAAGAGGGATTTTTGCCCTAAATTGATTATCATATCTATTTTGTATAAATAGTTGAAATTAGTGTTGTAAACATGGAATTGAGTAAATGTTGAAATAGATGATGAAATTGAGTATATAATGCTTCACATCCTTGGAAATTTCGGATAAATTATCTGTCCTGAGATTGTATATCTATTTAGAAATATCTGCGTTGGGCTATCAATGGAGGATAGCTTTGCTTGTTGTAGAAATTGTATGTGAATTAGGTAAATTGAAACTAGTTCATGGTTGATTATCATTGAATATGATTATGTTGTGAATACATTGTATATGTATGATTATTTGGGAAAAGAAAGGGGATATACTCCATTGTTTGGGAGGAGAAAGGGGATGGACTCCATTATAATTAAGTTGGTCGGAGTGTCCTAGGTGAAAGTCCCGAAATTATACATGGGTGCCTATCCCGCGGACGAAATATTCGTAAAATGGCAAATTGAGATTATACATGGGTGTCGATCCCGCGGACGAAATATCCGTAAAATGGCAATTGGAAGTGTTTGTATGTTGATAGTGAAGTTATTGAACCATTGAGTTGTAGTCTCATTTGGGTTATTGAAAATAAAGGAATTGGCTCATGTATTGAAATGAATTGAAAGAAAATGAAATGGAATATGATCTTAGCATTTTTTTTAATGACTATATAAAATGTGAATGTTTAATCCTTGGCATTGTATATGCACACTGCACTTATATCTTTGTTAAACCTCATATACTGTGTTAGATTGTTCCTACTGGGCTGTGGCTCACCTTATTTGGGAAAAACATTTTCAGGTATTGAGGGCATACCTCCTCCAGGACAATAGCTGGGAGGGACTTTTGGAAGCACGAGCTTCTTGTTTTGATTGTATATTTTTGTATAGCCACGGGCTTATTTGTAAGAGCTAGTCTCTCTTTTATTGTAACCAAGTCAAGGCTTGGAAAGGTGTAAGCTGATAGAGCACTTTTTTATGTTAAACTCTTTTGTATCATTAACTTCATGTAATGAAAGGACTATTTACTCTAATTTATGTAACTATTAACAAATGTTTTAGGTTGTATTTATTGTATTATTTGGGGGTGTTACAACTTGGTATCAGAATGTACCGGGTTTGAATACTTTGGGTACATGGGAAGTGGTTAGTACAACAATGGGTTTGTCTCACTTGTTAGAGACTTAAGTACGAACGATATGTGCTTATATGATAACATGCTTATGTGATTATATGGGTATGAGATTTAGTTCCTAAGATATTGATTGGGCCGATAGGTTTCTGGAAGTCCTATTAGAAAAACACTTGATCACTGTTGTTTCTAATTGGAACTCTAGCAATGCCGCGGGACGATCATTATCTAGGAAGGAAATTTGTATGTGTTTACGTGATTACGTGCTTATATGGAGTGAATTATTGCTATCCAATGTATTAGGACGCGGGTGAGTTAGCTTCGGCACATTTGTAAATGTGCTAATATTTCTGTTACCTTTATTAGGATGTCAGGATGTGGTCGTGGAGGGCGTGGTAGGCCTAGGAGGCATGAGGTGCCTATACAGGATGAAATTCCGACGCAGGAAGAAGGGATTGGTCAGGCCAATGTGGCCAAACTAGTTGGTTAGCAGGCTATGAGCGCTTTAGCCCGCGAGATGGCTGGATCATTACGGGAGTCCATGGACATTCTCAGAGCTAAGAATCAAGTCCAGGCCCAGATAGCTGAGGCAGGGCCTTCATTTTTTAAGAGGGAGTTTTTTCGATCTAATCTAGATGAGTTTTTGGGTGACCCAAAGGAACTACTCAAGGCGATGAGTGGCTTGAACAGATAGTAAAGACGTTCGAGATGCTTGGCATTGAGGATGACTAGTTAAGACTTTGGAGTCTTTCCAACTGAAGGGAGATACGGGTCAGTGGTGGAAGTATGCGCGTGGGCGCATTAGAGTGACTTGAGAAGCTTTTGTTAGCGCCTTCCAGATATTCCGAATCAAACCGATCTATGCATAACCTTAACCTTAGTATTTAACTCCTTACTATTGATTAATATAAAATTCCAAGAACGTAGGACTCCCCGTTGGCGACCTTTGTTTTCAAGGTGGAAGAAAAGCCTTGTTGCAGTGGTCAAGTCTTATTTCGGAATTTGATTACAAAAAGAGTTGATTTTCCTAAAAAGTGAATGTTATATGCTCTAATCATTAACGTAATATGATTATTAGTTGGTTGTATTAAATTTTAAAATAATATTTTGTTTGTTTGTGTTGTTAAAAAAAATTCAAAATTTATCTATTCTAATCATTTATTATTGATTGATTCTTTAATTTCTAGTATAGTGGTACCATGGTTTAAACTCAAGCTACATTAAATTGGTTTGATTTGATTCTAGAATTTCAGTACATGATTGATTTGATTCTGAATTCAAAAACTTGAAACCAATATTCCGTATCAAACCGATCTATGCACAACCTTAAACTTAGTATTTAACTCCTTACTATTGATTAACATAAAATTCCAAGAGCGTAGGACTCCCGTTGGCGACCTTTGTTTTAAAGGTGGAAGAAAAGTCTTGTTACAGTGGTCAAGTCCTATTTTGGAATTTGATTACAAAAAAAGTTGATTTTCCTAAAATGTGAATATTATATGCTCTAATCATTAACATAATATGATTATTTAGTTGGTTGTGTTAAATTTTAAAATAATATTTTGTTTGTTTGTGTTGTTAAAAAAATATTCAAAATTTATCTATTCTAATAATTTATTATTGATTGATTCTTTAATTTCTAGTATAGTGGTACATGGTTTAAACTCAAGCTACATTAAATTGGTTTGATTTGATTTGATTGTAGGATTTTAATATATGATTGATTTGATTCTGAATTCAAAAACTTGAAGTCAATATTCCGAATCTA
>JAPPVO010007844.1:0-34789 GCA_030407325.1 Camellia japonica
TTTATACAAAGTAATATTCAAGACATATTAGGGCAAATTTCCTTCTTTTTTTCTTTTTTTTTTAAATATTAACCCAAAGGCTAAAATCTACCATTCTAACACAATATATCCTCATATTTAAAACCCCGTAATCATCTATGAAGCATAACATAGAAACCTCTCTTTCAATTTGAAACCAAACCCTAGGTTTACCCAAAAACTTCCAAAATTTCCACCATTTATACATAACAACAAATAACTAGGTTAAAGGCTACACCAAAGTGTAGAATATCCCTACCTCAAAGAGAGAAGGTAAGCCAAGCAAGAGAGAAACCTCAAAAGTGCTGAAATCCAACTCTAATCGGTTCAAAGAGAAGATCTTGAGAAGCTCCACCTTTTTATCGAAGGGAGTAGGGTGGAGAGATCAAAGGACCTAGGCTAAAATATATATATATATATATAGAGAGAGAGAGAGAGAGAGAGCATTTTAGAGAGGGAGGCTTTTAACTTTAGGGTTTTGGCTAAAAATATATGAAAAAGTGATGTAAAAGTGCTTTTTGCGATCTGATATACGCGCAGTCCGCTCGAGCAGAGAGTTTGACGCTCGAGCGTTAGACACAAAGACTTGTCTCGCTCGAGCGCAAGAAAGGACCCGCTCAACCATAGAATATGTACTTCCATTATTTTTTTGCAGACGACAGACTGCCCGCTCGAGCTCAAGAAAGGATGCTCGAGCGCCCATCCGCTCGAGCGTGGGAAACGCCGCTAGAGCGTGAAAGACATTTCTCTAGCACTTTTGCAGACATGCAGAGTATTAAGAGTTTGCAACTCCTCACTTGAGCGCAAGAAAGACCGCTCGAGTGGAGGACCAAATTTTACATAGCCCGCTCGAGCGCAAGAATGGACATTTGAGCAGAGGACCAAAAATCTGGATAACACAATGTTTGAGAACTAACCAACCAACCTGTTCCAAACATAATCACAACAACCCAAAGACCAATTTCAAAGGTATACAAGGAAGGAAAGAAATATACAACAATGTGAAAGCATTAAACCCGAGTTCGGGACATCACAAGAGTCGGGTCAAAACCGGAATCGCTATAAAAATGATTTTTTAAATATTTTATGTACACTTACATTGAGATTAATAACTGAAATATTATTTTTTTGTTAATTGTATTTAACAAAAATAGACAAATGGTTTATATTGAAAACAAATCAAAATATTTGAGTTTAAATTGACAAAATTAAAAATTCAGTATTTATTTTGTTACAATAATAAAACCCTAGAGTTTTTTTATTATTTTTATTTTTGTTATTGTTGTAATTTTCCTAAAAATAAATGATATATATTCTTTAGTTTAAGAATCATGATTGGAGTATGAAATTCTGTTTTGAAAGATAAAATTTTAAAATGAGTTTTAAAAAAAGAAAATTTATTTGGCTATGAGTTGTATTTTGAAATTATTTCGGATTTCTGTTTTAAATACTTAAAATTTTCTTAATTTTATTTTTTAGGGTAAATATTTTTATTTTAAATATTTATTTATTTATTTTAATGTGCGTTGTATTTACTAAATTTGCACTTTGTATTTTTTTAAATATTCAAAAAATTTTATTTTTTTATTTCAAATATATAATTTTTATTTTAATATTTTCTTTTTTTTGTTTTACATATTATATTTTATTTTATAAATTGTTTAAATAGTTTTTTTAAATTTATAAAATTATGGATTGCCCATATATATATATATATATATATATATATCTAAATCATAACAAATTATTTGGCCAATACTTTAAAAAATAACAAAATATTTTCTGAAAAAAATATTTTTTTCAAAAGAATAAAAGATAAAAAAATAATTTTAAAGAGCCAAATATATATATATATATATATATTTGGTTTTAAAAATAGAGTTTTAAAAAGAGTTTGATTATGAGTTTTGAAAAAGAGTTTTGAATTGAATATTTGGTTATGAGTTTTGAAATTTTTGGATAAATTACAAATACACCCCCTAAGGTTTGCTTAAAATACGAATTGCCTCATGTGATTTGAAAAATTACAAATACGTCCCTCTCAGAATTTTTTATTTAAAAAAATTAATTTAAAAAGTGAAATTTCTAACTGTTCACCTATACAATAATAAAATTATCCAAATTATTAGTTGTAATAAAATTTTAACATTATTAATTAACTTGATGATTTATTAATAAAATGACATATTTGTTATGAAATTAGAAATCTTAGGAAACATAATGTAATTTCTAGAATCATAGAGGATAATTTGTAATTTAAGTAAATTTCAGGAGATGTATTTGTAATTTATCTAATTTTTTTTAATTAGAATCATAATTTTAAGATAAAACCAAATGCTACCTAAATTTTTTAATGTGATAATAAATGGGCTCAAATTAAACGTAAAAAAATAGAATATGTAGCCAAGTTGGCGGGGCCATCATCTGGGGAAAAGGGTTGGTGTTGCTTCACTTTTTTAAAGATTCTGTTATTCAGAAGTTGTAAAGTTGTAACGGACAAACTTTATCCCTTCACAAGTACTCTGTATAATTTCACCCAAAAAGTAATCTGTATAATTAAAGGGCTTTGAATATGACCCACTAAAATGGTCAACTTCCCCAAAGTACCCAATGTTTTGAACATATAAATATCATAATTGGTTTGTTTTTTAATTTTTTACTTTTTTTTTTAGAATGGGAAAAACCTAAAGACAGATTACAATTCAACAGAATCTCCTCTATCTAAACAGATAGCCTAGAAACTTTAGCAGTCATTTGAGTTAAACCATGAACTATTTGATTATCAAGTCATGGAGTATAGGAGATACACAAACGACCAAAATTATGACACCTCTCAAAAGCTTTTTGTAATGGGAAAGCAAAGATTCCTCTCTTTGAAGAGCTTTAATAGTGTTAAGTAAGTCCCTTTCAAAATGAACATCACGGATACCCAATTTGAAAGTGAAAATCACTGCTCGCAACGCTACGAAAGCTTTAGCACAACCCTCCCCCCATCAATTAATCTTATATGACAAGGCCACAAGCACCGCTCCATTGTGATCAAGAACAATTATACCAATTCCAACCGCCTTGAGTCGATTGAACACAATTCCATCAAAGTTGACCTTATAAAATGCATTGTTTGGAGCTTTCCAATAGGCGTATCACATTTCACATTTGTTGAAAGGAACTAGTTTCTCTCAATTTGAATTAGAAAGGCCAATTCAATTTATTAAGTTTGCAGGTTTTATTTTTTAAATCTCTATGTATAGATTTTTGTAAAAAAATAAATTGATCTAATACTCGTAACTACCTAATTTTATTATCTTTGTCTTCAAAACAATGAACAACAAATATAATTTCGACAATATATCATTTATTTATTTTTAATATGAACCCATTACAAAATTATAATCTTTAATTTTAAAAACAATTTTGTCCCTTTTCTCTCTCTTCCTTTCTCCTTGCTCCCTCATGTTTTTTTTTTCCTTCTTCTTCCCCCCTTTTGTATACCCCACCCCTTTCCTCACTCAGAGTTAGCCATGAGCATGAGGTTGTTGGCCTTGTGGCTAAAGTTACTAAATTTTGGATTCTTTGTTGCAATAAAAGCTTGTATTCGAGTCATGAAAATAAACTCTTTAAAAATAAAAATAAGAATCCTCTTAAAAACTCAAACTCTGCTTCTTGTGAATTAACTCAAGGATGGGAAAAATGTCAAAAAAAACTCGTACAAAATGCAAATATATAATTAACAGACAACTAAATTACATGACTCAAACATACATCACAAGATAAGGGAATTTTAATTAAAAAAAAAAAAACCTGCAAGATTACATGATAGTACACGCATGAGGATTTTCATCACTGAAAAGCGAAGCAACAACTTCATCCGAGGCAATTGCAACCGAGTAAATTGCAGGAGTGTGAAAGAAACTATGAATATTGGCAGGAGAGACATTTTTGAATTTGTCATAATAATAGTGGTTGACAATGTGAGAAGGGTACTTGTAAAATGAAGTGAAATGAGAGTAGCCTCCTGGGTATGGCCATGGCTTGGCTGCTTTGCCTCCACACTTGATCGATTTGAGCACCTTCTTTTTCTCTATGGCGTAGTCTCTCACCGTTATCTTTTGTCTCCATGTCTATTTCTATCTCTTCCACTCCTCAAAAAATATCATATATAGTATTAATTGAATGAGTATTTACACCCCAACAAAAATTAAATAAAATGAAGAGATGAAAAATCCAGTCTTTAGAGAAGAAAAATTATATATCTTTTTATTCCATCCCCTTGTTCATGTGCAAATGCAATTGCAAAGTTAGTGTCAGTTAGGAACCATGAGATACATATTGTTCTATTAATTATCGCCCAATAAATGCTAGTTAAAGTTTAAATAATGTCAAAGTTTTATAATTTTAATATACATTTTAAAAATTTTCATTTACTTTTTATAAGTTTCAGTATACATTTTACATATGTATTATCTTAACTAAAACTCATTAGACAGTGATTAGTATTTTTCCTTTTTGCCTATAATAACTAGGGGATAAACATGGAAATTGTACCAACAATTGGGGTGGGGGTGCTTCTATTTACACGCACTAAATATTTCATTACACCCACCTCTTTCTCATATGCATTCAAAATTATGCCCTCACATAAGTGGGTGTAAATAGAAATATCCCCAACGTTTTGGATATCATTAAATGCATCCACAAAATTCCTCTACACATCCACTTTCCCTCTCTATGTATTGAGAATCGTGATTCACTAATGTGGGAATAAGAGGAATTATGTGGGTTTATTTAGCATCACCCCACGTTGTCATTAGACAGTGATTAGTATTTTTGTTTGTTCAAATGGTCATTTTGCTTTGCGGCCCATGCCAAATCAGGGCTGGGTCGAGTCACCAGCCTACAACAATAAGTCCGGTTCTATCGAAGCTAAGTCAAAATTAACCGGCCCAACAACTATTACAGAGTTAAATTCCTAAAACGCCCAAATGGCTCCCTATATTTTCTTTTCGAAACCGACGAAAAATAAATAAATAAATAAATTGAAAAATAAAATATCAATCAAACTATTATTTTTTATCACTTCAAATCAAGAACAAATGTTATACGTTCTGTATGAGTAGTACTGATGAATTTTATACATGACATTTATTATTATGTGTATTCACATTATTATAAGTGAAAAAATATCATTAAAATTTATTCAGTGACATATAATATAACAATAACAACCCTTTATTTGTTTTTGGTAAACAGCAACAATAAATAAATAGTAATAATAATAAAAAGCAAAAAAAAAGAAGGATTATTTATGCAAAGACCCTCTAAATTATTGAGAAGTATCATTTTGACCCCCTAAACTATAAAAATATACAATACACCCCCTAAATTATTGAAAAGTATCACTTTACCCCTAAATTATAAAAGCATACAAATAAACTCCTTAAATTATAAAAATGTATCAATTGGACCCTCTAACAGAATGAATCAAAGTGAAACATGCCAATAGAGAGTCCATTTGTACACTTTTATAGTTTAAGGGATAAAGTGATACTTCTTAAGGGAATTCATTTATACACTTTTATAATTTAAGAGGTAAAATGATACTTTTTAATAATTTAGCGGTCTCTATGTAAATAAATCAAAAAAAGAAAAAATTCTTTCAAAGCATTTTTATTATATATTACTATATATAATTCACACATACATAAATTCTTTCAAAATATATAATTCACACATACATAAATCCTTTCAAAATATTTCAAAATATTATATATAATTTAGACATACAATTAATTCTTTCAAAATATTTTATTATATATAATTCACACATACATAAATCCAAACCTTAATATAATATATTTTTTTGTGTGACAGTTAACGTGGAAATTTTTATTTAATTTTGAATATAAATTAATTTTAGAAGTAAATTGAAATTTTTTTGAAACCTAAAGGGTCAATTAAAAGAAAATTAAAACTTAAAGTGAAAAAATAACCAAATATAAAAGACATAAAATATAATTTTTCCTTCATATATTAGTCAGTGACCTGCCTTTAAGTTACATGGGAGATGCGTACTACCTAAGGCTGCAAACGAATCAAATTGTTTATGAGCTTAGCTTGGTTCGTTAAGTAAATAAATGAGCTTGAGCCTAACTTTTAGGCTCATTTATTTTTATTTAAATTATAAAATAAATATATTATTTATACATTAAATAACATAAAATATGTGTAAATAATAGCATAAATATATTATTTATGTTAAAATAATATAAATAAATTTTTTATTTAATTTTTATCAAATAATATATAAATATATTATTTATATTTTCAAATAATGTAAATAAATTTAAATTTTTAATTAAATAATATATAAACATATTATTTATATATTTAAATAATGTAAATAATAACTAATTATTAAGCCGAGTTTGAGCTGGATAATCGAGCTCGAGCCCAGTAAAACTCAACTTGTCTTGGTTCGTTTGCAGCTTTAGTTGCCTATGCGTGGATATTGGGCCGTAGTCAAGTCTACCTCGGCCCACTCATAATTTTTAAAGTTTTTAAATATAATTATAATATGAGCCAGATTTGAGAAAGGGTGTTTCAAACTCAATTCCTCAACAAACTATATTGAATAAATTATTTAAAAAAAATCATAGTTTGATTTTTATAAAATAACATAAATGTTTAATTTTAAATGTTATCAATTTAAATTTTAAATTTATTTTCAACTTAAATCATTTGTCTATTTTCGCTAAGTAAAATCGATGAAAAAAATATTTCAGTCATTAAACTCAACAACAAAAAATATTTTAGACAATTTATGTATACCTACATTAAGTTTAATGGTTATAATACTTTTTTTCAGTCCATTTTACTTGATGAAAAGGGTCAAACCTTGTAAATTTTTTAAAAAAATTTTCCAACTATATTTTATACAATATATTTTTTAGAGTTATTACCTAAAAGTTCTATTTACAAATGTTATGGTAGCTTAGGTCCTATTTAAGATTTTTTAAACTAATAAGTCCTATTTAATAAAATTGAGAATATTATAAATTTTTTCAATTTTTAAAACTAAGAATATTATCAATGTTACAGATAATTGTTTTACTAATTGATTAAAAAAAAAACAGAGCATGAGATTAAACATTTTTGCCTTTTTACTTATTGGTTTGATTCAACTATCCAATAAAACCGAGAATGTTAACAGTTTTTTTTTTTTTTTTTTTTCAGTTTTAAAACTGAGAACATTTACTATAAGAAATTACACTTTTTGCGACCACTTTTGGTGACAACATCAATTTTTCATAGGCAAAAGTATATTTTTGACAACACAATGATCACTTTCGTCGGTAAAAGTAGGCCTTTAACGACGCAATTTACTACCATTGCTAAAAAAACATAACATTCACTAGGCGCAAAAATTATTAGTTGGTGCCAAATTTTTTAAAATTTTAGCGACGATAGTTATTTTTAGGCAACATGATAAGCGCTGCTATTAGTCAATTTAATTTTGGCGATGACAAGTTGGTGTGGGCAAATAGTTAAATATTTAGCGACGATAAAACTATTCATCGGCCAAAGTTTTGTTAGTAAAACATGATGGTTTGGTGATTTGCATTTTTATTAGAACTTTCCAAAGGGGTTTGGATTTTCTCAAGTTGGCCATCCAACTTGAAAGAGGCTTCCTGAGTGCATTTTGGGGTTGACCTTGGTGATTCGAACCATTTACGTTTTAAGAATTATATATTGAGTATAATTTTATGTAAAAAATTAAGATGGTCGGACATTAGTAGCTATATGTTTGAATTATATTTGTTTTAAAAAAATAAACAATAAGTATAATTTCAATAATAGACATTCATTTTTTATAATGCAAATATGTTTCAAATATATAGTTACAGATATTCAATCATTTTCATTTTTTTCATGAATATTCTAGTCAATAAAATTTAAAAAGTAAATGGTCCGGATCGCCGAGATAGGTCTTAAAATAAGCCCATTAAGCTCAAATACTCTGTCAAATTGAGATGACCAAATTAAGAGAATCTAAACTCTTTCCAAAATTGAGGTGACCCATGTTTGGTTTGATTTTTTAAAACTTGTTTGAGGTTTTTTTTTTTAAAAAAGAAGTGAAAAAATCAAAATTGGTTATCAATTTTACATAATTTTACAAAGGATGTAAGTAATTTTTAAACATTTAAAAATGAAATAAGAAAAAAATTAGAAAATAAAACTCAAACCAAACAGGGACCCACTTTTTTACAATCCCTCACAAATTTCCCCCTCTCTTTATACTGGTATGTAAAAACTCCTCTCTCTCTCTCTCTCTCTCTCTCTCCACGATTTTCGCTCGTTCTCCCACGATTGGAGGTTCTCTCTCTCACAGTTTCCGCCGTGTGCCGTTGTCATTGTGCTACATGTTGCTATTTTTAGCTATCATACTAGTCCACAAAAAAATTTACTTAAATTTAAAAGGACTCGACAAAATTCAATAAGGATTTAAAATTAATAAATAATTGATGTGGTGAATTATTTAAACTAATAGATGATTGTTTTTAATTCAAAAAAATGAAATGCCTATTTATTTGATAAGTTATTTGAAATTAATGGATAGTTGTTTCCCAAATTTATGAATTGTATATAGACTGCGATTAATTACACCAGTTACAATTATTTCAGAAGAAAAAAAAATCAAATTTAAAATTAAATAAATCTTATCTATGTTAGTTCTAAATATTTTATTATTTTATTAAAAAAAAATTGAATTTAATATTTTATTATTTTAAATAAATCTTACCATTGTTTTATTATTTTATTTTATTTTATATGATTTTGTATGGATTATGAATCTCCTAAATTTTCCCAATTTTATTAGATTTGAATGTGTTTTGGTGTGGGTAGGAAAAGGATACAGGGTTTGTATGTTTAATTTGCATGTTCAAGTTCAAAATTTACCATATATTTTTATTTAATTTGATCCCTTATAAATTTATATATTGCATAATAAATTTTAATTTTTCTGAATTTCCTAAATAAAATTAATTTATACAGTGATGTAGTGGCTTTTATTTATTTAAATGTAGTGGCTTCTATATATACATTGAATTAATGTTAGTTTTTTTTTTTTTTTATATATTAATTTGATTGTTTGGTAAAATAATATCAATCTACATTGCAAATACACACACACATATATAAAATTTGTCGTGTCCCCTGTCGTGTTCACGTCCCCATTTTTTTGAAATCATTGTGTCCCATGCTTGTGTCTGTGTGCGTTTGCATGTCCGTACTTCATAGCATGGTAGTCTTCTTTATTACGGTGCCAGAGCAGCTCCTCATCAAGTCATTTATTCACAGTTTATGATTCATATTTTTAGATTTCCAATGATGGTGTATTCTATTGGCTTGAGTAATATCGATGGTTCTTCAATGTTCTAAACTAAAAATTAAAAATTGCATTACCAATTTATTCATTTGTATTTTCCTTATAAATAGTCTTTTTAATTAATTTCTTTGATTTGCAGCTATGTTTCTTTGTTTTCTATGTCAAATTTTATTCAGTTGCATACTCCTTTGCTTCTCTAAATGTTAATTTTGTGCACTTCTAGATCGCGTTAACCATTTGGAAACATTCTTTTCAATCGCAGGAACTTAAGTTATAATTTGTTTGGAGATTCTCTACCCTCAGGCCTGGATCTTAATTCTCTTAAAAGGCTGTAAGGTTACAAACCATCAGTACATTAGGGTACGTAGCATTGTTCCTTACTCTATATGAAGTCTTCTTAATGTCATCTTATAACTTAACCTGTATCATTTCTAATGCCCAGAGGCATTTTGAGATTTACCTTTCATTGACTGATTGATAAATGTATGCTTTAGAATCTTCTCTCTTTTCACATATGTTATTGTGCTTTATGTACACCATTTTCCTTGTAGTTACTTGGCTTAAAACTATCATGTTGATTTTTTGGGACTTCTCATCTTATTTTTTAAATTAGCTGTAGTGTCCACCATATATTTGAATCCCTCCACAAGGAAGGTTGTTTGCATACATACCCAACGATTTCTATGTGGCTATATTCTACAATGCTTGTGAAAGTGAAACAAAGGGATGTACATATGTTTAAGTGAAACAAAATGGAATAGATGTGCATGTATCAATCCTTTAAAACACTTCTGCTAGATTGGGCTGAAATAAAATAGGATAGAGAAAAACAAGTTTTCATATTTTTAATGCTCCTTTGTCTGCCACTGGCACATGTTTCCTTAAGAAAAACAAGTTGGCAGCCTTCATACAATGCTCAACTTATGTCTACTTCCTCAAGTTATCAAGTTATAATTAAGATTTCATACATTTTTTTTCCCACCCCATAGGTTTAGGCTTGCTGTTGCTATGTCACTTTTCTTTTGACACTTATCCAGGAAAGTACTAGGAAAAGGTCAGTCTACTTGAAGGGGTATGGGATCCGCAAGGACATTACTTCATCTTCCACACATTTTTGAGGCTCCTAACTCTGAGGTGATTGTTCTTCAACAGCAGTTAGTTGACCAGCGACAACAATTAGCTAACCAGGGAAAGGATGTAGTTGACCAGGCTCAAAACATCAGTACAATGCAAGCTGTTATGCAAATGTTGTCTGCAAAAAATGGAATAGATCTAGCAAACATTCCAAGTTTAGTTACAAGCAACAATGTTGCGGAGGATGCATCAGGTGTACGGGAGGATGAAACTTCTCTCGGTTGAAATAGAGGTAAATTTGACACCTCATTAAACTGATTTATTTTTATTTAACTTGAATAACATGCGTCAACAACCTAAAATTATATAAACTTACAATATGCAATATATTTCTATAACAATCTAAAACATAACACTTTAGGTTTGAAAATAGGACATAAATCTAGACTATGACAAGACTCACACCACTTAAACACAACTCTCAAAGCAGCCCCTACTCGCACCACTTAAACACAGCTCCCAAACCAGGCCCCATCAATTGCTAGAACCCATCAAAATCTGTCAGTTATGTCTCTAACATTATATTTGCTTAGTGGTAGTTTAAATTGTAGATGGTGGTCAAATTTTCATATTTGCAAATCTTATATCTCTGACTTCCCTTTTCCCTCTTTTGTTTTCCATTATTACAACTTTATTGTTTGGAATCAATATATCATCCACATTGTGAAGAAAATAACCAAAAAATAAAATAAAAATTAATATTGCTTCAAGGGAAATGATATTGAGATTATGCTAACATCAAGTTCAATATTAATCTTGATTTTTTGCTAATAAAATCTCAGAATCGTTTATGTATACGGTCAATTAAAATAAAAAAAATTTAAGAGAAATAAGAAATGAAGAAACTAGAAGGAAATTAATGAAATGCAAGTTAGAACTGTGTATCAAGACACAACACATAAGCAGCCACCTCTAACAAATGGCCCAACACATGGCACTCTAACTTTATTCCTGTGCAGTCCATAGCAGCCTTTAATATATACCTAACCTAGCTGGTAGGGCTATGCAAAATACCGCCAAATCCGCTAAAACCGCACCGATCCGCATTAATCCGTACTTCTTTAACCGCTAACCGCGGTTTAAACTTTAAAATTTATAATCCGCCAACCGAACCGTTCCGCTCCGCTATAGTTAATACATATATATTTTTTAATTTTCAATGAAATATCAATGTAAAAATGAGTGTGAGAGAGATTTAAGATATGAAATTTATTACAAATTAGTGGTTATATATATGAAACATATTATGTAAAATTACTGTATTATATATCTAAAAAATATTTTACAAATTAGTGTTATATATTATGCAAATGTATGATAATTAGCTAAAATATTCTTCAATCCGCCAATCTACCAAAAACCACCAAAATCGCAATTTGTCAATCCGCTAATCTACTAACTCGCCATTCGGTTTGTAATTTTACTTTCAAACCGCGCAAACCGTACCGCGCACACCCCTACTAGCTGGGAATAAACAAAACCATATGCTTGATGTTACCAGCAACAGTACCAAAAGTATCCAAGGAGCACTCAACACTTTGTGGCATGATTGCTATTGTATAGGGGCTGGTTTGGTTGCTGTCTTTGGGTGCTGATTTGTGGTGCTTATATAGTAGATTTGATGTTGCTGGTTTAGGTCTTAAGTATTGTTTCTTGCTTTTAGCTCGACTTTGAAACAGGGGAAGCAAGGTTCTGTTGGTGTTTGTTGTTTTGATTGTCTTTTATAGCGACCCCGGTCTTTTCCTATTTGGTTGTTGTACTCGGACTTATGTTCCGTAGATTCAGTTGTTATTATATTGTTGTTGTTGTCCTTTAATTTCTTATTTTTGAGTTATAGGATATGTTGGGCAGGTTTTGTTACAAGTTGGTTGGGTTCGGAAACCAAGTGTTGCTGTCCAGTTTTTGGGTTGGTCGCTCGAGCGAGGGTTTGGTCGCTCGAGCGAGGGTTGTTTTTGTGTCTGGTGGCTCGATCCAGGGTTTCTTCGCTCGAGCGAGCGATTGCGTCTAGTATAGACCTGAGAGCAGTGTTTCTTCGCTCAAGCGAGCTTTCTTCACTCGAGCGAGCGAGGTGTATGTTTTCGAGTTCTTCGCTCGAGCGAGCTTCTGTGTTGCAAACCTGAAGCATCGAGTTTTTGGCTCGAGCGAGCTTTTCTTCGCTCGAGCGAGCCTGTCCAGTTTAAATAGGCAGCAGTGGGATTTTGAACAGTTTTTCATCCTCTTTTTGATTCCAAACCCTAGGTCCGACTTCTCTCTCTCTTCTCTCTTAGGTTTGATCTATTTAGGGTGTGTTTCTACCCTAGTTGCTTTATTAAAAGGATAGTGTGAGTCGAGGGCTCCGGGCTCCGTTTTAATCTGAGAGTTTGTGAATTTGGAGCACTTTGGATTTTGGGTCTTCATCTCCGTCTTCTCCATTTGGGTTAATTTCTTCGAGGTAGGGATTTCCTACTCCAATGTATAAGTTTTGTTCTGAGTTTTGGTATTTTGATATGTTGGGGGTATTTTGGTAATTTTGGGAAAAACCCTAGTTGTCTTAATAAATTGATTTGTATAATTAATTTAAGGAAAATTGGGGAAATTAGTTAAATTCATGAAATTGAGGAATTTATTGATTAAATGGGGTAGTTGGTTAATTTAAATCACTCGCCTATTGAATTGTTGATTTATTTATTTTCAGTCTAGAAATAACTGTTTTGGGCTATCGGTGGAGGATAGTCGTGATTGTTGTAGACATTGCATGTGGATTAGGGATAACTGAAACTAATCATATTGGTTAAGTCATTGTTTTGACTATTGAATTAATACAAAAAATACATGTATTGATTGAGCATGCATTTGCATATTGTGTGGGAGGAGATAGGGGATGTACTCCACGGTTTAGGGGAAGATAGGGGATGGACCTCTAAACCGGATTTTTGTTTGGGAGGAGATAGGGAATGGACTCCATTAGCATCACTTTTATGTGTGCTTATTGATATTGAAGTGTTTTTACATGTTATTGATACAACACTAAAATGTGTATCAATCTGGAAGTATGAAGTGTTTTTGATATGAGCCTGAGTCTCATTTGTGTTGTCGTTATTGGCATTATTGTGAATATGATATATAGTTCACTGTTGTAAGTTTGGCCAGGTTCTGAGCCATGTTGAATAATTGATGGAAAGTGGAACTGATAATTTGTGTTACCCATCTATTGAATGCTAATGCTTTATTCAATACTTATATATGGTTTAGTATATTTCTGCTGGGCTGTGGCTCACCCTATATGGGAACATCATTTTCAGGTTCAGGTGATAAGCTACCACCAAGGACTTAGCTTGGGAGGATTTGGCTTTGGATTTTGAAGATTATCTTTAGTTAGTTGTTTTTATTTGTTAGTACATGTAGACATTCAACCCTAGGGCTTTACTTGTATTTGAGTTAGAACTCATATTTTTGTGTCCAAGTGTTGGCTTGGAGAGATGTAAGCCCGTAGGGCATTTAATTTGATGTTACATGTTATGCTTTTATTTAGTAATACTTTGATGAATGAATTAATGAATTGTTTTCTTTAAATATTGCATGTCAATGATATATATGTAATGGGATTATTTTGAGGGCGTTACACTTTTGTTGTGGTTGACTTCTATTAAGGGATCAATTTCCTGTGTTTGAACGTTAGGATCTTTAGTAGGATATGTTCCTAGTTCATGTGGTTATTAAGTTTAGGATATGGGTTGGGTTTTCCACCACATTCTTAGAGGCAACTTTATTCCTATGAAGCTCAAACTTGCGTATATGAACACTTCACACTTAAAAATGAAATAACTTTAACTAATTTAATTAATTTTAAATATATTTGTATATTATATTTGAAGTTAATGCATTGATAAAATACTTATGTTTTTATCCTTTGTTCACAGGTTGGTGATGGACGTTCGTGGTTCAGCAGTGATACATATGGTTATTAAAGATATGATAATTTTTCATTTCGCATGTAGCCATTTATTTTATTTTTCTTTGTTTCGTTATATAGGTTATTTTGTTGAATATTTGGATGCTTTTTGGAATTATTATGTTTAGGATTGTTGGATAATTGGACACATTTTAGGATTCTTATGTTTATTATTGTTGGCTGTTGAATAAAATTTGGGATATTGAAATGCATTTGATATTAATTTTGTTATAATACTAATTGTTGCGATGTAGTGTTAAGGTTTGTTTGTATTATTTGTTATATATAGATTTTTTTTTTTGGATATGTTTTATAGAGAAATACAAGTTATTATAAGGGGAAAAAAAGTCATAGGGGAGCATTTTATAGAAAATTATTGTCAAATGTGAAGTGTATATATATATATACATGCCAGTGATTTTTACATTTTTAGCGACAATCAATCGTCGATAAAAGAAATCTTATACAAATGTAAATAATTTTCAATTATTTTTGCCGATGCAAATTTGTTGTTGCCAAAAAGTAAAGCTTTTTTAACAAACAACTCGTCGGTAAATAGCAATATTTATCGACTTAAATGTGTTGCCAAAAGTTCACTTTTGCCGACTCATATTGTGTTGCTAGAAGGGCATTTTTTGCCCATGCAAATTTGTCGTTGCCAAAAATAAAGCTTTCTCGACAAACAAATCGTCGGCAAATGGCAACATTTACCAACTTAATTGTGTCGCCAAAAGTTTACTTTTGCCGACTCATATTTTGTTGCTAAAAGTTTTTTTTTTTTTTGCCGATGTAAATTTGGATAGGGAAAAGTGCCACACAATCATCATATTTGAACTACTTTTACCCGCGGAATGTAAATTGCCGACGATGGATGAATGCTTTTATCGACGACTATGTTTGTTACTAAAGGCATTACTTTTACCAATGCAATGATAATTTCGTCGGCAAAAAGTTTTGCTGACTCACTTTTGCCTACGGGTTGTCGACGTAGCTCTGTGTGTCGGCAAGCTCTTTGCTGACGAGTTTTCCCTTTTAGCAACATATTTTGTTGCGTTGCGAAAAATGTAATTTCTTGTAATGATTATCAGTTTTTTCATTTTAAAGTTTTTTTTTTTTTTTAGTTTTACATATCAATGTTCCATCATCATGCTTTTTTATAGATACAAAATTTATAGTTTTGTAGAAAAAAATAATTTAGTTTTTTCAATTTTTTTTTAGTTTTTTCAATTTGAAAGTTTTGAAAATCAAAATAAATGTCAAATCATAGTGTTCCTTTATAGATAATCATAAATGATAGACAATTATTGCTTGAAAGACAATTCCGACTATTAAAAATTTAATGGGACTTGAAGGTTCAAAAAATCTTAGTTAGGATTTAATAGAGTATAAGTTCATAAATTAGAACTTGTATGTAAATGTCCTTATTTATATATATATATATATATATGTGTGTGTGCGCGCGCGCGCGCGTATATTTTACATTGTTTGACTTTATTTCTTATAAGCATAAATTATGTATTACTAGTTATGTAACGAATTAGTTACTATCAATTTGAACTACTAGTTTTGATTAAGTTAAAGAGACATCCAAATGATTAGGATTCGTTTTTTGTTATTTTAGCTTAGACTAAAAAGTTCGTTTAGATTTTTTTTTTTTTTTTTGACTTTTTAAAACTTTTAAAAGAGAAAAAATAAAATAATTATGGTTTAGATGTGATATTTTATCTTATTGATTAGTCTATTTTGTCTTTTTATGAAAAAATATTTATAGTAAATAATATTTTCATATGTTTAGTAGTCACCTTAAAACTACTATATTTGTGGTGGTAGTGAAAATGATAGTAAAGTGTTGACATTGATAAAACTTCGATCCATAAAAAGTTTTTACCTTTTAAAAATAAAAATTATTTTTTCCCCAAATTAGTTTTTGTTTTTTTAATTAACTACCAAATGTCAAAAATATATGAAGAAAAAAATCAACAGAAATAAATGAAAATTTTATTGAAATTTATATTTTTTTCAGTTCTCTTTCCACTGCTAACATCTCCATTGGATATTAGTAGAGCTCATGTAAGACCCATTGCATTGATAATTGTAAATATGTCACAAGAGAGACTAAGTTAAATGTGATATAGAAAAATGATAAGTGTAACTTAATTTATTGTATTATAAACATGTACTGGATTAGTGTAACGAAATCATGCATTTTTCTTTGTTAATAATGCCCGTTTTTATAACTGTCACATATAATAATTTCAATACTAGATGAATAATACCTCAAGTATTGTACTTTGATTATCATCAATAAATTTTTTTCACTGATAAAAAAAATACTTGATGAATAATTTTTCTAATTCATCAAATTATTCAAAATTACCACTAATGAATTATTCATCAAATTAATTAAAAAATTAAATATAAAATTACAACACAACGTACTTGCATCCAACATTAAAATGTTAGTCCATTAAGTTGTTCTCGAGGTGCCCACCAAAATTGACACTCATGCCAAAAATTGACCATAGTATTTTATACAGACGGCTTCATGCATAAAACTCACAAGGAAAAAGGACAAATATTTAACCAACATATCAACATCAATTCCTCCCATTAAAGTGATCTAAATGCTTTTATCATTTATCATATGAGCCTAGGTGTCTGGTGCTTTTGGGAACCATTTCTCTATTTCTCTGCCTTGTCTCAGTGTTGAACAAGAGAAATGTTATCAATTATAAAAATTTCTCTCGAATCTTTTTAAAAATACATTTATGATGTATATTTAAAATTAGTAAGATATAGATTACGTTCACAATGAATATAGTTTATTGATTATTTTTTGAATTTGTAGTATTGTTAGGTGAAGAATAATTAAAAGATATGCATTTGTTTCTATCCAGTGCTTTTTTTCTTTTTGTCTTTTTCTTTTTTCCGGTGGAGAATTTATTTGCTTTTGGACTTTGGTGATCAACATTCAGACTTTATTTTTTTTAATGAGAAAATGGACAGTGACTTGTTAACAAATAAGTTTTCTTTCTTTTTTTTATTTTTTATTTTGTTTTGTTTTGTTTTGCACAAGTAACCAAACCAGTTATCACATCGTACAAAATTGGAGATTTTTTTTTTAGAGTGATGAATATTTGTGATATGTTATGTCACTTTGTAGTAAAATTATGAATAATTAATTTATAATGTGCATTTTAAAGTTACAAATATATCAATCTAAAAAAAAAAAAAATTACAAATAATAAAGTTACGATATTTTGTGATCAGAAATTATGCGACAAAATTTTGTAGATCCTTTTAGGAGTGCACATAACAGTCTTTTTCTATTATGAAAGGGCACATCCTTTTGAGTTGATCTTGATATATTCTTATATTGCAGTTAAAAGTGTACTAAAATATAAAATACCTGACCAGAAAAAAAAAAAAAAAAAAAAAAAAGGTTCCAGAATATTCCCTGCAAAAGGATGGCAACTATTTTGTTCAATTTTATTTATTTACTTTTAAAATTTCCTCTCAAACTATTTTAATGCAATGGTGTCATGAGAGGAAGAAAAACAATGATATACAAATAGAAAATTCATGTAAAATGATAAGGCTCAAATTAAACTTTTATTTTAAAACGAAACACTCAAAATGATGAGTTTATTTACAAAAATGACGTGTCATTGTGAAATTTTTTATAAATTTTTTTTTTTCTATGAATAGAGTATTCCTGACCAAGAAAGGCCTGAATAGTAAGTACTTGGAAGTGCTGAATTTAGTGCTTTTTATTTCTTGTCATCCTCTTTTTTTCTCTTCTTTCTTTTCCTCTTTCTTCTCTTCTTTCTTCTCCTCTTTGGCAGGACCAACTGATATGATATCAACCTTCCCAACTTTCTTCATCTTCTTCACCACTGCCACAGTGTCCATCTCTCAGATCACCGTTATTTTCTGATCCTTCAGATCCGCTGCTATTGAATCTACTCCTGTTGTTCAAAAATTCAATACCCATACCCATCAAATCAACATCAATTATACCTAATTAACCATCAACCCATCTATGGTTTTGTTGTATGTGTATATGAGAGAGATGACGAATCAGTAACGGTCGCGGTGTAATGGTATCAGTATTGAGCACTACATTTTCGCTGTGTTTGGTTGAAAGATTTGAGAAGAAATTTAAAAAATGAAAAAAAAAGTGTGTGTGAAACTATCACATTTTACTCACCTTTTTTATTTCTCTTTATAAATCCCTTATGTTGTGTTTGGTTGAGGGATTTAGAAAGGGAAAGGAAAAATGTGTGTGAAACTAGGTAAAATGTAGGTATATTTTATTTACATTTCATCAAATTTTTCCTTTTCCTTTCTAAATTCATCTTCAAATCCTCTAACCAAACGTAGCTTTAATTAAACAAAACGTTTGAGAATCAATTGACACAGTGGTGAATTTAAAATTATTAAAAAAGAGTTTTATAGCAGTCAAATCAGCTCTATTGACAGTATGCAATTTTCAATCCCACTAATAAATCGGGGTGTGTTGGTATCAAAAGATCAAAATCCGATGGTTATAAGACCCCCTAGAAGAAGTAATTAAAAAATCATCAAATAAAAAAGGAAAAATTCATATCATGAGTACCGTAGATATCAGCAGCGGCTTCTATAGCTTTCTTCTTTGTCTTCTCATCGGTCATGGTCATCACCTTCAACACCAGCTTCTGCAATACAATTTGAATTCAAAATACAAAAATAAGTAAATAAATAAAAATGAGGGGAAAAATATAGAAAATTGGTTCTTGACATCATATATAGCTATGTAAATAACAATTATGAAAAAAATTTACCTGAGCCATTTGAAGATGCAGGATTGTATTTGTATGGAAGATAAGATACAGTGAAATTTCACCCTCTGGACACGGAACAAAAAATGAATGAAGATGCTTCTGGGGTTTTTGTAAAGGAGAGATGTGAGGCCTTGGTTTGGTTAGGCTGCATCTAGAGTATATATAGTCAATTATTTTATTTTATTTGGATAATTTACGCATAGGTCTTAATAGTTCTTGATTACCATCAAATTCTATTAAAAATAAATTCTTATAAAATCATTGCTAAAAGTAATTTGTTGTGACCATTTTTTATATATGTCGCTAAAAATTGATAATTAGTGACTTTTTTTTGTCACAGTTTTTATAAATTATCACTAAAACTAATAATTAGTGATTTTTTTTTTGTGACGATTTTTTTAAATTGTCGCTTAAAATTAAAAACTGGGTATATTTTTTTTATAACGATTTTTTTTAAACTGTCACTAAAATTTATAATTAGTGACATTGTTTGTGACAAAATTTTTAACTTATCACAGAAAATTAACAATTAGTCACTTTTGTAATAGTATTTGATGAAAAATGTCATTAATTATCATAAAACCTATTGAATAATAAATTCACCAATTAAAATCTATATATATACCTATGTGGTGCTACATGCACCAATTAATGTACACACTAGTGTATCAACTAATATTATGCCATTATTACTAACCCCACCTATTATATAAATTACAAATACCTAAAATTTTTAAAATTATGTCACATCATCTGTTAGTATACTAGTTAGTACATTAATTGATACATACCAAGTAAGATACCAATTAGTGTACCAATTGATGATATGACATAATTTAAGAAATCTTTGGTACATATAATTTGTATAATAAATGGAGTTAATAATAATGTTAGTACATTAATTAATATACTAATTGGTACATGTAAATTCTATAAACCCCTTTTATTTGTTTACACAAACAAAATTCAATTACAGCCTTTTTATGAGAGGTGAAATTTATTAATGAGACTCATTAATGTGCGTCCCACCCAAGTAGGAATGGCAACGGGCCGAGGCGGGACTAGGGATCACACTCCCCGTCCCTGATCCCCGATAGTGGAAATACCCTCATCCCCGGCCCTGATCCCCGACGGGAAACCTATCACTGCTCCAGTTCCTGTCCCCTAATGGGGATCAGGTTTCCTCGACCTTGAAAATTCCCCGACCAAAAAAATAAATAAAAATCAACTCTACATATTTACAAGAATTCATCAACAACAAATCTAACACATTTATCAACAACAGATTGATTCGTATCTTCATTTTCTTGATCTTCATCAACACATTTACAACAGATCATCATTTTACAACAGATCCACAAATCAGAGAGAGAGAGATTTTCAACAACAGATTTTCATTTTCTTGACCTTCATCAACAACAAATCAACAAATCTAACACATTCATCAACAATAGATTCTCATAAACGATATCTTCATTTTCATCTTCATCATTTTCAGATTTGAAGAACAAAAAAACAGAGAGAGAGAGAGAGAGAGAGAGAGAGAGAGAGAGAGAAGAGAGAGAGAGAGACCGTGAGAGAGAAACAAGGAGATATCATGAGAGGGAGAGAAGGAGAAGCAACCAGTTAGTGAGAGAAGATGAGTCGCGCGCGCGTGTGAGAGAGAGAGAGAGAGAGAGAGAGGGGATGCGATGTTTGTGCGTCAAGTGGTCAACCAAACCTAAACGCTAACACACACATATTTATATATAAACAGGGTCGGGGCCTAAACGAGGCATGGCCGGGCCGAGGTTGGGAAATGTATCACCGTCCCCCGCCTGAATATCATCAGGGATTCATTTTTAAATACCATCCCCGACCAGTCGGGGGCATTTTTCGGGAAAAAACCGCTTAATTCGGGATCGGGGGGTCGGGTCCCCGTTGGGCAGGGTTCAAATTGCCATCCCCACACCCAAGTGAGAATAGCGTAAGATTTTGTATATTTTATTTTTCAATATATACAAAATTAAATTACCATAATAAAGTATAGGGACAATTATATATATAAAATAAAAAAAAAACCCCTCAAGATTTGAGTCTTGATAAATTTTTAATTTTATCAATTTAAATCTTAATCTTTAAATTTATTATTAATCTAAATCATTTATTTATTTATGTTAAGTAAAATTGATGAGAAAAAATATATATTTAAACTGAAAATAAATAAAAAATTCAAAATTCAAAAACAAAAATTAAAAATGTATTTTCTTATAAGGCTCAAGCTCTTAGATTTGCTTTTGTAATTTCTCCTAAAGTATAAAAATGATACAGTACAGCATGATGAAACCTACTAGGATTCCTTTATTTGTTAGTATTTTGATTAGTAAAAAGAAATGAGCTCAATAGTGTTTTTTTCGTTTAATTGGTGAAAATTAGTAAGTAGTTGTCAAGGTGGCACATCAGAAGAGTTGAAACGCGTATCCATATAGCTTGAAGAGAGGCTTGATAGCAAGAGGGTTAGCAAATTAAGTTAGAACTCCTTGATTCAATAGTTTTGACATAATCATTCTTAGAGCTTTTTTATGATTTTTTGGGGGGCTTGATTCTATTATTTAATTCTATACAAGATACAAAAATCTAATCAAAACACATTTATGATAGTATCCAAAAGAGCAAGATTACCACGATTTGTTATCAATAATATTTGAGAGGTTTAATTTGAGAGTTTTAATGCAATTTTAATAATGTGAAGAGTATCCATGTGAAGGTGGGGCCTACACTCCTATTTCTATCTCTCTTGTCTACCTCACTAGAACTCTATTTAGAGCTCTCAAATTAGAGTTATGTATCATTACTCATTTGTTGTTTTGAATCACTAAATCGGTGGGGTTGTCCTTTATTATTTATCTATTTTTTTAAAAATATTCTGCTTTAGAGAATGCTATGTGCCCTCATTTTGTATAGGGTTGAGCTTGACCTATGAAGTCCATTACATGTCTTATTTTGATAATTTAAATAATTTATTTTGTATGATCATTCGTATATATCATTTATGAGAAAAATTATGTTAATTTGATAATCGTAGCCTTTCATTGTATTGTGTTTGTTTCTTAAAAAAATGAATAGTCTACTTTTAAAAATATATTTTTTTGTCTATTTTTTGAAAACAAACACGATAAAATAAAAATGTTACAATTATTCGATCGAGTTATTTTTTACATAAATGATATAAAACGAGGACTTTTTAAAATGAATAGTTAGAATTATTATAATGAGACTCGTTGTTGGCCAAACCCATGTAGGAAAAAATAGATAAATTACAAATATATCCCATGAAGTTTACTTAAAATACGGATAATTTCATGTGGTTTTAAAAATTATAAATACGCTCTTATAAATTTTTTTATTTAACAAAATTAATAAAAAAATTAAAAATAAATCCTAACTATTTTCCTATACAACAATAAAATTCCATGAATTATTAAATATATTTATGACATCGTTAAAATTTGTTAATTACTTGATATTTTATTAATAAAAGATGTCAATTATTATGGGGAAAATTATTTAGAAGTCCTATTAGGGAGACTTGTGCTACATTTGGTCCCACAAAAAAACTTATGTTCCCATAAGTCCTATGAGAAGTTTCTTGACATATTTACCCTCAATATTAGTTGTTAATATCATAATTAATAATAAACTATATATAGGGAAATTGATATAAACGTAACGTAACGTGACACCTACATAAACGTAACGTGACACCTATACGTAACGTGACATCTACATAAACGTAACGTAACGTGACACGTACATAAACGTAACGTGACACCTATATAAACGTAACGTGACATATCTACATAAACGTAACGTAACGTGACACCTATATAAACGTAACGTAACGTGACACCAATATGAACGTAACGTGACACCTACATAAACGTAACGTAACGTGACACCTATATAAACGTAATGTGACATTTACATAAACGTAACGTAATGTGTCACGTTACGTTTCGCAAACTTAATAAGTTTTTATTTTTTTAATCCTTTTGTTTTGAAATAGATATACAATCTTAATATATTTTTATTTTGTATTATTAATTGTAAAATTTAAAAAATTATCAATAATATATGTGAAATCTAAATTAAATAATAAAAATTATAATTTTAAATTAATTTTAAATTATCAGTCCCATTTTTTAGTGCATCATTAATATAAGACACTGTATCATCTTGCTGTAGACAAAAGAAACCCATTCTCAACTGTACCAAGTAAGCAACATAAATTTTGGAAAAGTAAAAGAAACTATCAAAGAATCCTCTGGACATCATGGCCATCAGAAGGGCACATTGACCAGAAAAAGGAAGGTTGGATAATTACATCTGCTCGAATTTCACAAAGTGCTTTTAAAAGTAGTAGACGAATTGTTGGATCAAGTTCCTTCAATCTCCTTTTCTTCCTCTCTCTCCTCCTCATCTTCCAGACTCCAATGGCGTCCCTCATCTGCATTTGTTCCGATGCCACGCCGGAGAATCTCCACCTCCTCCTCCGCCGCCGCCGCCACCAGCTCCGGCTGCCTCCGTCGCGCGAGGAAGATTGTGGTGCTACTGTTCGCGAAGAAGCTTGCGAAGCAGCACCAGATTTATATCAATTCGGTGGTTGGGAGTGGGCATTTTGGGAAGGTGTGAAAATGGGGTAAAAAGATTAGGATCTTGTGGAATATATTCTTATGAAAATAGGACTTGAAACTCTATAAGAAATTACACAGGACTTAACCTAGCATAAGGTTCTGAAAAAGGACTTATAAATAAGTCTCCCATTATTATGTGATTAAAAACTTGAAGGGGAAAAATATAATTTCCAAAACCATAGGTGGCAATCTATATTTTAAGAAAATCTCAGGGGGTTACAAAAAAAAAAAATTAAAATTAAAATTTGAGTCTTATAACAAAATAAACTCTAAATTTTTAATTTTATCAATTTAAATCATGATTTTTTTGATTTATTTTCAATATAAACCATTTACGTATGTTCGTTATGTAAAATTGATTAAAAAAAAAGTATTTTAATCATTAAATCAATAAAAAAGATATTTTAAAATTTTTATATACACTTACATTGAGATTAATGACTAAAATATTATTTTTTTGTTAATTGTACTTAACAAAAATAGACAAATGGTTCATATTGAAAACAAATCAAAAGATTAAAGTTTAAATTGATAAAATTAAAAACTTAGTGTTTATTTTGTTACAATAATAAAACCGTAGAGTTTTTTTTTTTTTTTTTTTTGTTATTGTTGTAATTTTCCTAAAAATAAATGATATATATTCTTTAGTTTAAGAATCATGATTGGAGTGTGAAATTATGTTTTGAAAGATAAATTTTTAAAATGAGTTTTAAAAAGAGAAAAATTATTTGGTTATGAGTTTTATTTTGAAATTGTTTTGGATTTATTTGTTTTAAATATTTAAAAATTTTCTTAATTTTATTTTTTTAGGGTAAACATTTTTTATTGTAAATATTTATTTATTTATTTTAATGTACACTGTATTTACTAAATTTTCTTGTTGTATTTTTTTTAAATATTTAAAATTTTTATTTATTTTTATTTTAAATATTTTATTTTATTTTTTAAATATTTTAATTTTTTTAAAATTTGATTTTAAATTTAAAAAAATTCTGGATTGCCCCATATATATATAAATCATAACAAATTATTTGGCCAATAGTTAAAAAAAAATAACAAAATATTTTTTCAAAGAAATAGAAGAAAATATTTTTTCCATAAGAATAAAAGATAAAAAACAATTTTAAAGAGCCAAATAAAAAATATGTTTTTTTTGAAATTTTTTTTTTTTTTGGTTTTGAAAATAGAATTTTGAAAAGAGTTTAATTATGAGTTTTGAATTGAATATTAAAGAGTTTAGTTATGAGTTTTGAATTGAATATTTAGTTATGAGTTTTGAAAAAAAAATTAAAATTTTTTAATTAGAATCATAATTTCAAAATAAAATCAAGCGCTACCTAAATTTTTTAATGTAATAATAAATGGGCTCAAATTAAACGTGAAAAAATAGAATATGTAGTCAAGTTGGTTGGGCCATCATCTGGAGAAAGGGTTGGTGGTGGTTTGCCTTTTTTACAGCTCCGATTCGTAGCTCGAATTCGGAGGCTCGAATTTGGCCCGAATTCAAAGAAGAGGAAGAAGAGAAGAAGAAGAAGAAGAAGAAGAGAAGAAGGAGAAGAAGAACTGGACTGGAGGGGGCCATCAAAATCGGAGGTGGAGGCAGAGGTGGAGGCGGAGGCGGAGGCGGCGGCGGCAGAGGTGGGGCTGAGCGATGAGTGACGAGCTGTCGATAAGCTGTGTTCAACGACGCCGACGAGCTGTGTCCGACGAGCTCTGTTTCTCTCTCGCCTCTGCTCTGCTCTCTCTCGCCTGTGTTCAACGAAGAAGAAGAAGAAAAGAAAGAAAGAAAAGGAAGAGAAAGAAAAGGAAGAAAAAGAAGAAGAAAAAAAAAGAATGGCAAAACGACGTCGTTTTGCCATTCGAGCCAAAATCGAGCCATGAATTTTGAGCTACCAGTCATTTTTCCCTTTTTTAAGATTCTGTTCATTCAAAAGTTGCAAAGTTGTAACGGACAAACTTTATCCCTCCACAAATACTGTGTATAATTTCACCCAAAAAGTAATCTGTATAATTAAAGCATGAAAGGGCTTTGAATATGACCACTAAAATGGTCAACTTCCCCAAAGTACCCAATTTTTGGTTTCAACATTAAAATGATGGGTTTGAACATATAAATATCATAATTGTTTTGTTTTTATTTTTATTTTTTTAGAATGGAAAAAACCTAAAGATAAATTACAATTTGATGGAATCTCCTCTATCTAAACAAATAGCCTGGAAGCTTTAGCAACCATCTGAGTTAAACTATAAACTGTTTGATTACTAAGTCATGGAGTATAGGAGATACACAAACGGCGAAAATCATGACACCTCTCAAAAGCTTTTTGTACTGGAAAAGCAAAGATTCCTCTCTTTGAAGAGCTTTAACAGTGTTAAGTACCTTTCAAAATAAACATCATAGATACTGACGTGGCTAATCCCATAAAGGCCATAGCTCACTATAAACAACCTAAGCCCATCACTTGGAGCCCAGCACATAACTCGACTGGTGTTGTCCAGAACAGCTGGAATCCAACATGGCACAAAGAGCCAGTGACATTCAGACACATGGCAGGTAAAAGACAAGCCACATCAGCAGACAAAGATCTGCAAAGTTATTGCCACGGCACATCACCATTAATGCAGCCCATCACAGCATTTATTACGACAATACCTCTCCGTCGGAACGGCACCCCCTTGCCCTGAACAAGGTAAGCTACAGTATAGACTTTTCGGCCAAGATGGCAGGTCGGAAGGGACAGCGAAATGATTACCAAAGGATATAAGCAAACGTTGAAGACAAGAAGAAGGTTAAGCTTTTCTATCTCCAATCTCTCTCTACACTCGGCTTCCCTTCCTAACTTGCTCGTCGGAGGGTTCACTGGGGGACTCCCCCGTTCCCCGTTGAACTTGTTTGCAGGTTATCTGCTGGGCTTGATCACTCGGACGTGGGCTTGAGGAGCTTGGATCAGTCCGATCCATCCATTGGAACAAACTGAACTATCAGTTGGCGCCGTCTGTGGGAACAGCTTTTATTCGTACGCCAGTTGTGCTCATTGTCGCCGGAGCCCCTGTCCCAACAACCTTTTCCTCCTACCCATCAAAGTGTATGGTCACGATTAGATCCATGGCTTCTCACCATAATGCTGCCGACCATCAAGCCGACCCACCCAATCCAAACAACCCACCACAGTATTTTATCGAGCTTACCAACAGCATTAACCGCATGGCCGAGCAAAACCAGGCCCTGATAAATACATTACTCCAAAGAAATCTCCCTATACCTCCTCCACCACCTCCAGATATTCCACCCAACCAAGAATGAGCCCAGAGCCATACTTTCCCGCAACCTTATCCACCAAACTTGGAAGGTCTGCAACCTCCTCCCCCACATATAAATCCACCACCTCCACCCCCACACCCATCGGTCGTGGCACCAACCCCTGAGGAGGAAGCCAGCAGCGTCCAGCCCCCGTTTCCCTCCGGTGGTGACAACATTCCCCTCTGGGACGCTGAACTCCGAGCCATGAAGCTCCAACTCCAAGGGGTTATGCAGAACATCCAGCATAAACCCTCCACCACGGTAAACTCACCATTTGTTGCCTCCATCCGAGACAAACCTCTGCCCGCCAAGTTCAAAATGCCTACCATCGACTCTTTCGACGGAACGACTGACCTGGTCGACCATTGGAGACCTACTGCACCCTCATGATTCTCCATGCCTTCCCTGACGAGATCATGTGTCGAGCTTTCCCCGTGACACTGAAGGGGTCAGCTCGACCGTGGTTCAGCCAGTTACCAGCAGACTCTGTCTCCACTTTCCAGCACCTCAGTGACTCCTTCCTTAGCCATTTTATTGGAGCCCAGCGCCAACGCCGCCTGGCAACCCAACTCCTCAACATCCGTCAGATCGAGGGGGAGTCACTGCGCAGTTTCGTTACCCGTTTCAACACCGAAGCCCTGCAAGTAGCGAAAAACGATGACAAGGTCATCCTCATGGCTTTCATGGCCAGGCTACGGTCATCCGACTTCCTTTTCTTCCTCTCTAAAAACCCCCCGACCTCTATGGCAGCCCTACTCTCAAAAGCCCAAAAGTACATGAATGCCGAAGATTCCCTAGTCGCTCGGCAGGATCCAATAACTAAAAATCTGACCCCAGAGAAAAGAGAAAAGACTCAGAACCCAGAAACACCCAGTATAGTAGCCAACCACCACACTATACCGACCGACCCCCCGAGCTGACCGGTCGACATCAGCCCGACCGTCCGGCCGGTTCGAGCGGTACACACCCCTAAATTCTCCCATGGAACAAGTCCTCCATCAGATCCAACGGGACTACCCTCTCAAATGGCCCCTACCTTCACGGACCCCTTCCAGTCGGAAAGACCAGTCCAAATATTGCCGTTTCCACCAGGATCATGGCCATAACACTGATGACTGCATCAACCTCAAGGATTAAATCGAGACCCGCATACGTCAAGGGCGTCTCGCCCGGTTCACGGATACCCGCCCCCAGCAGAGACAAAGAACCGAGCCCCTCAGAAATAATCGCCGGCGCACTCCACCCCGGCAGCCAGCCCAACCTAACCAAGGCCATGATCGGCCTCCACAACAGCCTCGGCCGCCAGGTAATCCCCCTCCGCCAGTTGGAGAAATCCGAGTTATTTCAGGTGGCCTTGCTTGTGGGGGACTATCCCGCTCAGCTCAGAAGGCAGAACTCAAAAAAATAAGGCAGGGCTCAGACAAAGCAGTTGCCACGGTAGACCGACTCTCTAAACAGCCCAAGCAATGGACAGAGCCCATAACCTTCACGGACGCCGACCGTACAGGCATCCGTTATCCTCACGATGACCCTCTCGTCATTTCCGCCCTCCTCTCCAACTACAAAGTCAGACGAGTTCTCATCGACAACGGCAGTTCCTCAGACATCATATTCCTCAACTGCTTCCGCCAGCTCAAGATTGGGGAGGAAAGTCTATCTCCCCTCCAAACTCCTTTGGTCGGTTTCACTGGCGACCGGGTGACCTCCATCGGCTCCATCGATCTCCCCATCACCATCAGCGAGTACCCACGGCACACCACAAAGTTGCTTACCTTCCTTGTTGCCGACTGTCCTTCTGCCTACAACATCATCCTTGGTCGCACTGCCCTCAATGCTTTCCAAGCCATCACATCAACCTATCACCTCGCCATAAAGTTCCCCACCGACTTGGGCGTCGGGATAGTCAGGGGAGAGCAGACCGTGGCCAGGGAGTGTTATGTCGCCTCACTCAAGGAAGTTAAGCTGAAGGAGGCCATGATCATTGAAGGGCTTGACGTCCGAGATGAGGACGAGCTGGTCAGAGGAGAACCTGTGGAGGAGCTCATTGAGGTTCCCATCGACCCCACCGACTTAACAAAAACTGCCAAAATAGGTAGCCAACTATCCCCCCAAGCAAAGGCTGACCTTACTGCCCTTCTGACCGAGCACAGTGATGTATTTGCCTGGACCCATTCAGACATGCCGAGCATTGACCCCTCCTTCATAACTCACCGCCTCAGCATTGAACCCCATTTCCGACCTTACCGCCAGAAACAGCGCATCTTCCATCCGGAGCGCAATACTCTTATAGCCGCAGAGGTTGACAAGCTCCTTGAGGCCCAATTCATAAAAAACGTGGACTACCCTAAGTGGTTGTCAAACGTGGTCCTAGTCCGCAAGAACAATGGCAAATGGCGACTCTGTGTCGATTACTCTAATTAGAACCAGGCTTGCCCCAAAGACAGCTATCCTCTTCTCCGCATAGATCTGCTGGTCGATGCCACGGCCAGTCATCAAATGCTCAGCTTTATGGATGCTTTCTCTAGCTACAACCAAATCCTGATGCACCCGTCCGATCGGGAACATACCTCCTTCATTACCGACCGAGGTACCTTTCACTACCATGTGTGCCGTTCGGACTAAAGAATGCTGGGGCCACCTACCAATGGTTGGTCAATGCCGTTTTCCATCATCAGATAGGTCGGAATATGAAAGTATATGTCGACGACATGCTAGTCAAAAGCAAACTCACCACTGATCATCTGACCGACCTGCGAGAGACCTTCGCCACCTTACGCAAGTACCAAATGAAGCTCAACCCGGAGAAGTGCGCCTTCGGTGTTGGATCAGGGAAGTTTTTGGGTTTCATAGTCAGTCAGCGGGGCATTGAGCCAACCCTGAAAAGATCAAGGCCTTGATTGAAATGCAGTCACCCAGAATGGTTAAGGAGGTTCAAAGACTCACTGGCCGAGTCGCAGCCCTCAACCGCTTCTTCATTCCCGCGCAACGGATAAGTGCCTACCATTTTTCAAAGTTCTTCGGCAAACTTTTGAATGGACAACTGAATCCGAAGAGGCTTTTCAGCAGTTGAAGTAGTGCATGGCCAACCCCCCCTCCTTTCACAAGCACTCACAGGTGAGCCCCTCTTTCTCTATTTAACTGTATCAAGCACCGCAGTCAGCGCAACTCTTATCAGGGAAGACGGCTCTGCCTAACGGCTGGTTTACTACATCAGTCGGGCTCTCAGGGGAGCTGAACAGAATTACCCACTGTTAGAAAAATTGTCCTTGGCCTTGGTCACCGCCTCCAGATGGCTCTGTCCTTACTTCCAAGCCCATTCCATAGTGGTCCACACCGACCAACCCTTGAGGAAGGTCATGCAGCAACTAGAACTTTCCGGCAGACTCATGCAGTGGTCAGTGGAACTCAGCCAGTTTGACTTATCCTACCGGCCTCGAACAGCAATTAAGGGACAGGCTGTCGCAGATTTCATCCTAGAATTCACTAATCCTACCCCAACCACTGCCCCTCCTGTCACGCCCCAAACTTGCCCCTAAAATTTCGGGCATGACCTATTCAGAAATAGACACTTATCCTGCTATATATAATATCCGGGGCCTGAACGGAAGCATTAATATAATAGTTTAACATGCAAACACATCCATTGAGCGACTAAAATATGCCAGGACCACGACTCGGAATTAAACATAAAGTGAACATGCATTCGAGATTAACTTACATACACAAAAGAATACAGGTCCAGCCCAGAGGTTGGGCATACAACAAAACATTAGATACAATCGACTTTGGCCAACAAAACATTAGTACAAAACGACAAAGTCTAGCAAAGCTGCACTAGCATGCAAACGGCTTCTCCAAGTGCCTGGTTGTCCTTAGGTTGACAAAAAAAAAAAGAAGATGATATCGATGCTAGGACTGACCTCCAAGTTGATTACCTATAGAATCAGACAAAATTACAGAGTGAGACAAGCTCAGTGAATAATAATACGTAAGCAGTTTAATAACCAACTTTACCACAATGCATAACAGTGCATTCACAAAAATGAAATCCAAATAGTGAGTCTGATATTGTTTTACTTCAGAACGGCCTTGGGCCTAGTATTACAGTTATAACAGAACGGCCTACCGGCCCATAAATACAGAACAGCCTTTCGGCCCAGAAGTATACTGAACAGCCTCTCAGCCCAGAAATGTACAGAACAGCCTTTCGGCTAAGAAGTATACTGAAAAGCCTTTCGGCCCAGAAATGTACAGAACAGCCTTTTGGCTCAGAAATATACAGAAATGTACATAATCCTTTTAACATTACATTTCCACCGAGTTCCAATCAACACATATGTTAATGTCGTAACTGTCGGAAAACAGAACCTTAATAGCAGATATTAACAGTAAATAAATGTACATTCGGTGTATTATTACTCACAGTGTTGTTGCGGAGCAGTGGTTCCTCCTGTGGTGTGTCCTACAGACATAGATAACACACATTAGTTTCTTTTTCTTTTGAAACCATTTCTTACGTTATTACATTTCAATTGCATGTACAGTCATCAAAAGGTATTAAACACAACTTCCGAAAAGAGCTGAGGGTTAAGCACGTAAAACGGAGCGAACGGGATTTCCGACCTGGGCCGTACGTGCGGCCACCCCCTCCACTCGAGCAGCCATGGACCACACGTACAGTGCCCCTCCTCCGCTCGAGCGGCCAAAAACAGTATGCTTTCCCAAATTTTTCCTCTTCTCCGCACGTGCGGCCACGACCTCCGCACGTGCGGTCTGGCCCTTGTTTGGCAGTCCGAAAATCATACAAAATCCCCTTCTTTGGTGATCATCCAAGAGGTCCAAAATAGCTTCTTTACATACCAAAACATGGTTCAAAAATTAGGTAAACAAGACTATAAACACAACCACTTGAGCATGGAGTTGATTTACTTCAATTATTCACCACCACAATCTATTTCTATCACATACACATACACACATGTATAGCCATATATTTACACAAGTATCAACATGGTAATTCAAGACATAAGTTGTAGATTTCTTCTTAGGTAACCCATATTAAGTGAAAATCATCAAATAATAGCATTATTGTTACCAAGAGATCAACACACCCATCCAATTCTCTATTACAACTCTAGGTTACACCATATTAAGCAATTCCTTCTCCAAATTAAAAAGAAAGGATTGACTTTGGGAAACTTAGGCTTACCTTGAACTTCACTATCTAGATCTCTCTTTAAATTTTCAATTCTTTACTTCTTTGATGATCTTGTCTTTTCTCACTTCTCAAAACCCTTCTCTAAATTTTTTTTCCTCCAGGAGATGGAGCTTCTAAGTCAAATGGTCAAGGAACTTGATATATATTGAGAGATATTTATTTAAGGGTGAATAAGACAAAAATTTAATCGTTTAAGCATCCCAAATTGAAATTCCACAGAAAATCCCATTATAGCTTAAAAATCATGCAGATTTCAAATATCAAATCAATTTCAAAAACTTAAGTCTCTAAGGCTTCCAATTCTGGATTCAAACAGTTCAAGTGCGACAGATAATTTTTCTTGTTCAACTGATAGGAATCCATATTTCCAAGTTTCACTTAATTCAATGTAATTTCACACAGAATTTCACAATAAGCATTCAAAAGCACATAATAGAGGACCGAAAAGATACTAGAATCATGTACGAGGGTCGGATTATTACACCCCCACCACCACCAACCCCTACCGAGCCAGAAGACCCTTATTCTTGGACTCTCAACGTCGACAGATCATCCCGCAGGGAAGGTAGTGGGGCTGGCCTCATCCTCACCGCCCCTAAGGGTGACTATTTCAAATGTGCTCTCCGTTTCTTATTTGATGCCAGTAATAACGATGCCGAATATGAGGCATTGATAGCAGGACTCCGTCTCGCCAAATACATTGGTGTTAGTCACATCCAGGTGTTCAGCGACTCCCAACTCATCGTCGGACAAATCACTGGGGAATTCGATGCCAATGAGGACACAATGCGGGCTTACAGGGATGTTGCATTTCCCCTTGTTCGCCTCTTCAATACCTTCCGCATCAAGCATATTCCACGAGCGAAAAACTCTATGGCTGATGAGATGGCCCAGTTGGCTTCTGCAGACCAGTCCGACCTCAGCCGGGGCGTCCACCTCGACTACCTAACCCACCCTGCCATTTCCCCTGACCTACAAGAAGTACAGTTCCTCCAAAATGAGCCCATCCCTTGGGCGTCGGACATCTCTCTATTTTTGACAACGGGGAAACTTCTAGACGACCAACAGCAAGCCGCCAAAGTCAGGGCCCGGTCGTCCAATTACATCCTCGTCAGTGGCATCTTGTACAAACGTGGTTTCTCTCGCCCGTATCTGCGCTGCCTCAATCCGGCTCAAGCAACGTATGTGATGCAAGAAATTCATGAGGGTATCTGCGGCAATCACTCAGGTGGCAAGTCCCTGGCCCACAAGATACTTCGCACTGGTTATTTCTGGCCTACTCTCAACCAAGATGCGACTGACTTCGTGCTCAAATGTGATAAGTGTTAGCGCTTTGCCAACATCCCCCATGCTCCTCCTACTGAATTGATCACACTCTGCAGCCCTTACCCGTTCACCAAATGGGGAATTGACCTAGTTGGTCCACTACCCACCGGTCGGGGCCAGACCAAGTTTGCGATTGTCGCCATTAATTATTTCACTAAGTGGGTCGAGGCAGAACCCCTTACCACCATTACCGAGCGGAACACAACGAGATTCATCTGGCAGTCGATAGTATGTAGGTTTGGCATCCCTCAAGCCATCGTCTCCGACAACGGAAAGCAATTCGACAATGCCAAGTACAGGAAGTTCTGTGTAGACCTCCAGATCCAACCATGTTACTCCTCCCCAGGTCATCCTAAGCCAATGGCCAAGTTGTGGTTACCAACTGTTCCCTTCTGAAGATCATCAAGACTAAGCTAAAAGCTGCTAAGGGACTCTGGGCTGAGGAATTACCAAATGTACTCTGGGCTTACCGTACAACCGCTCGGACTCCCATTGGGGAGACCCCCTTTTGCTTAACATACGGCGCTGAGGCGGTCATCCCAGTGGAAGTCGGTCTGCCTACCCCAAGGGTTTTACATCCGAATCCAGAGCTAACAGAAGAACTCTGTCGAGTAGACCTAGACCTAATTGAAGAACTCAGAGAGACCACTGCTGTCAGATTGGCCTCATACCAACAGAAAATGAGAACACACTACAACTGCAAAGTCCGACTAAGAGAATTCGCTGTAGGGGACCTTGTCTTGAGAGAAGCAACTCTTGCCACCAAAAATCCGACTGAGGGTAAACTGGCAGCCAAATGGGAGGGACCTTACATTGTGAAAGCCCGACCACGTCCAGGCACTTACCGACTTCAGGATATGGAAGGTCGAGACCTCCCGCATCAATGGAACGCCGAACACGTGAGACGTTACTTTCAATAAGCTCCTACTTTTGTATTGCTCAGTTATTGTATTTTCTTTTCGGCAAATTTACACACT
>JAPPVO010007845.1:0-24322 GCA_030407325.1 Camellia japonica
CATCTCGTGTAAGTCTGAGAAAGTTGGAAAGGGGAGTACGATCATCTTCTGCATTAACTTTGGTTGGAGATTGCGCACAATCATCCGGATTTGATCTTTATATGTTGGCCTCAAGGTCATATTCGATGCCTTTGCTCTCCACCGAGTTACAAAATCGGAGAAAGACTCCTTGGGTTCTTGCCTCGTCGTTTCGAGATCACGTGTTGTAATCTCGATCTGTTTATTATACGAGTACTACGCCACGAAGGCCTCAGCCATCTCATCCCAATTTCTCTTCACATCATCTTCTAACTTTGCATACCAAATGGCTGCCACACCCGACAAAGTTCGGCCAAACAAGGAAAGCTTTTGCGGTCGGGTTAGGCCCATTGGCCTCAGGATGTCTGAAAATAGACGGAGATGGACCATAGGATCGCCGGACCCATCAAAACGGTCGATCTGTGGCATCTTAAATCTGTCTGGCAATGTTACTGCCACGTCAGTGTACCCATCTTCGATGTCTGGGATAGCCTTCACCCCCTGCGACTTCTTGAAAAGCTTTTCCAGCTTACTCAGCTTTAGAGCTGTATGATCTACCTCGAACTCAAATGGAGAGTCCGGGTGGTTGAGTGTAAGATTCTTGGACAGTTGCGGCAGAAGCGGGGGCGGAGTTGGCCCCGTTGGAAAGTTGGTGTCTTCTTGGATATTTTGGACATTGGGTAGGGTGTTCTGGGTGTTCGGGAGGGTATTCTGAGGGTTTGGCAGGGTATTCTGAGGGTTTAGCAGGGTATTCTGACCCATAGGTGCCTGCTCGGGTAGTGGAGCCGCTGGTGGAGGAGGAACCTGATGTGAAGCAGATGCTGCATTCTGCTGTTGCAGCCTAGTGATCAACTCGGCCTGCTGAGCCATGACTGCGGCTTGTTGTTTAGAAAATTCCGCTTGGCGGATGGAATCCTCTTGCATCTGTCTCATGCTCTCTTGCATCTGGCGCATCATCGCCTCTACCACTGATGTATTCTGCTGTTCCATCTGGATGCCCGGTAAATGTACTTCTATGGCAGACACAGAAATCTCAGCCTGACTGTTTACTGTCAAAGTAGCCCTCTGTCCCGGTAATCCCTGCTCTGATATACTGCGCCTCCTTGGCCTTCTTCTAGCAACTGGGGGTAGAGAGTGGAACACTGGATGTCCGTCAACGAGATCCTCGGATCGGTTGAGTCGGTGACCTCGTGTCCAATGTGCTTGGGGGGTATCTACTGGTTCGGAAGCAATCGTGCTAAAAACTGCCCCTAGCAAAAAGATAATAAAGCAAAAAGGAAATAAATAACCAGATAAACGGGCAGCATAACAGCTTAATTTAAATACACACAACACACAGTCGGGCATACAACACGCAGTTGATAAGCTGAAAATACACTGTCCTCAATCACTGATCACTGTTCCTGTATCACTGTTCCCCAAAACTGAATCTGATATCCGCAGACAACTGATTCTCAAATACTGACTGATGCCCGCAGGCCTGATGCCCAAACTTATAGACTGATACATGCATTCCTGTAGAGACGCACTCTAAAGCACATAACAGATAAGTGAGAGCCAAAACACCCCTATGTTGGGGTAGGGTTTCCCTGTCCTATTTCGTCAGGAGCTAGGGTTTCACTACGCACGCAGCGGTTTCAAACAACCTATAAACGGGTAAGCAACCTGTCCTAGTTTGGAATGGTCACTATGGATCCGAATATGCACTAGGTCGAATGGTTAAAAAGGGTGCCCCGGTAAAACCGGGGTTTGTGTTCCCATACTGGCAGAGCCCGTAACCGGTCAGCCTTATGGACATGCCTTGACAAGACAAGCCTCCGGCAAACCGCTCAGGAATAGCAGATGGCAAACACGGTGTCCTAGGCGCACCAATGCAAATGCAATGCAAAGAAACACACAAATGTAGTCAAAACCAGATATCATGAGTTCAAGTCAAGTTCTCTAAATCCCCAGCGGAGTCGCCAGAAACTGTAACAAGCTCGCGGGGGACCTCGCTACAGCTCGGACTCGATTTGTGTCACGGTTCTTAATCTTGAACCAAAGAGTCCAAATCCGGCAAATCGTTTTGGAAAACAGATTTTTTGAAAGAAGTGCCAAACATGGACTGCTTTGCCAGATACAGAGTCGCCACCTAAATATTTTATTTTTGGGAAATTTAGGAAACCCTGACTCGGTGCCAAAGGCCACGTGTCCGTCATCACCAAAGTTGCCTCGGCTTGGGAACTTGGGTACGATTGGGGAAGGTCACTTCGTGAGCACCCCCGCTCGCCCGGTCAAAGACCGGCCTCTACTAACCATGATATCTGTTTTTGGAAACCTTGTATGCTCTTATTCCGGTTATTAGCCTAGGTTACTATGTGATGCTCGCAGCAAACAAGTATAGACTGAGTCGCCTGAATTGGAACAAAACATTTCATGTTTGTTTGTTTGAAAATGGTTTGATGGTGCTACCCGCAGGTAGGCTAAGACGCGGATTTGCCACCCTCAGGTGGGCTTAGAAAACATGATTTTGCCACTGTCTAGTGGGCTTAAAACAAACATTTGACGAATTGTCCAATCCAAGTAACTCAACCTCCACCCACAGGCATTCAAGGCAGTTATATCACGTAAGCAGTTAGCTTCATGGCAAGCATGCTACTCATGGCAACACTCACACGCATGCAAGGATGCTAAAGCATAAAACTCACCGAGTACTCCAAGTCAAAACAGAAAACTGATTAGAAATCATGCATGATCCTAATTATACAGTAATGCCTAATGCAACACATGCAAAAATGCAACTATAGCAGGCTCGGCTTTTCTAAACATGGCATATGAAATGCTACAGCTATCACGTATTCAACTTGGAATTGAAACACAAATGCAGTTTGTATGATGCGCCGAGCCCGGTGCGTGCAAAACAGATGAATGATGCAAACATGCTATCATACTGTATGCTAATTGAAATAGGCCCTATATCTAACCATCGTAAGTGGGTAAATAAAAGGAAGAAAGAAATGGGGGTTGGAAGACATACATCACACTCACGCACACTTATTATAATTATGCCCTCGCGCAGAGGGTCCGAATAAATAATACAGTCCGAAATGAAAGAATAATACAGTCCGAAATGTACAGTCCGAATAATATACAAATTTCTAATTAATTAACAAATTAACTAAGAAAGCGGTAAACTGGCATGCAAGCCAGGGGCTGCCTTGACTCCGCTCCGGATAATAAAATGATGTATGCTTGGGCTGTTTTGCGCGGAAATCCACTGGGATGCCCCGATTAGCCTCTGTTTGCAATGTTCCTCGAAATGCGCGCCCGACTCCGAAAAGTTGCTGATTCTCGGTATGCTGCAACAGAGAGCAGGAAAGGGGCATAGCAATGTATTTCACAGATATATGTGCATGCCTCGATCCTCGTGCCACCAATCACGCATTTCGATGCATGATGGCCGAGGAGTCGGATTGCACAACTCAATATAGGATGAATGCAGATGAATGCTACAACAGAACCTAACTCCATCATGGATAATCTGGAGTGTCGGTGACTTGGGAATTGAGACCTGTTCCGTCACTCGGAGTACGGAACGTGCCTCGTTTCCCGTGCCCGGGCTAACTCCTATCCCGAACATGATGCAATATGCATGATATGCATGAATGCAACTAAAATACAATCCTAGCATGCTCAATGCTATGAAAATGAGATGCCTCGAAATGCGTACACGCGGGCACGCAAACCGAGGCGATGATCCTAAGGCATAAAATGGCATACACAATGCAATTGGACTTATACTAACACGAGTGGACCTCAGCCACACTCACATAAGAGGCCGTCGGATAAAAAGAAAAGAGGTGCCTCGAAGTGCGTGCACACGAGCGCGCAAACCGAGGCAATGGCCTTAAGGTATGAAATGACATGGAAATGATATGCAATGAGACTAAAATGGGATGTCTCGAAATGCGTGCCCACGGGCGCGCAAATTGAGGATATGGCATACGGAATGCAACGGAATTAAAATGAGATACGCGATGCAATATGGGTTTATACCAACATGAGAGAGCCTCAGCCACACTCACACAGGAGGCCATCGGATGAAAATGAAGTGCCTCGAAATGCGTGCCCACGGGCGCGCAAACCGAGGCAATGGTACTAAAGCATGAAATGGCACTCCAAATGCAAATTGGACTTATACTAACATGAGAGAGCCTCAGCCACACTCACATAAGAGGCCGTGAGATGAAAATGAGATGCCTCGAAATGCGTGCACACGGGCATGCAAATCGAGGCGATGGCATACGCAATGCGATGAGACTAAAATGGCATACAGAATGCGAAATGGGCTTATACTAACATGAGAGAGCCTCAGCTACACTCACATAAGAGGCCGATAGATAAAAATGAAGTGCCTCGAAATGCGTGCACACGGGCACGCAAACCGAGGCAAAGGCCGTAAGGCATGAAATGACATGGAAATGATATGCAAACATGCAAATGAATTCCCAGCACTCACAAATGATGCAAAACAGTCCCGAAAGGCGGGGAAATGACACCGAATGCACGGAATGGTCCCGAAATGCGATATTAAGCATCCGAAATGGCCTACAGCCACACTAAACATGCGTAATTGGTACATGACATGCAAAACAGTAGCAAGGCAGCCCCAAAAATAGCATTTTTTAGTCTAGAACAAGGCCAAAGTGCAAGCATAGATAGGGCAACAATAGCTTGCAAAAATACGGACCAAGAGAGGGGTATTGAAACAAGTGATGCATGCGGTGCTCAAACTGAAAAGTACCCTTCTACAACACTGATGAGGGACTAAAAATATGAATATTTTCAGTAGATGATATCCCCCAACTCAGTATGCAACCATGGTAAAAATGCCATGCAAGATTGAGGATACATAGGGCTATAACATGAGGTACCCCAAAAATTCATCAAACCAGCAAAGACCCTTAATGAAATATGTCAAGAAGGTCAAAATATTACTCTTTCCAGTACTGATGATGGCCGAAAACATAAGCTAGATAAGCTTAAAAAAGCATGCAAAATGGGGGTCAAAGAGGGATATAATGACAAGTATAACATGGAGACCCCCAAAAAGGTTTATCCCTTCTACAATGTTGGCCGGCCGGCCAAGGGGTAAAAATGAAGGAAAGATTTGCTGGCCGGCCACCACACATTGGTGGCCTCCCATGCGTGTTGAACAAGACCCTGTGGTTGGAAATTGGCAACTCTGAAACAGGAGAAACAACAAGCCACTTTTCAAAGAGGGTCAAAAATGAAAGGAAGAATTACTGGCCGGCCAGGTGTTTTTAGGGTCCTCCCATGTGTGTACATCACAAATATGTGGTTTTGGCTCGAAGAAAATGGCTTTAGGGTGGTCAACATTAGCCCGGAAGTGAGAAAAACGGGCGCCGGGGGGCGCCGGAAGAGCATAACAGGTTGCTTGGACAATTACTAGCCTCCCACCCTCCAGTGATCTTCCTTATGATAAAACAGGGGTACCTGCCAAAAATGAACGAAAACCGATGCAAAACGAATGCTCGGGGACCAAAACACGCAGTTCGGGGTCCCGAAAACCGGCCGTTAAGCACCGAAAGTGGTGTTTGGCCACGAAGTGGGTATCTAAGACCCCATTGTCCCTCGTTATGATAAAACAGAGGTACCTGCCGAAAATGAACAAAAACCGATGCAAAACGAATGCTCGAGGACCAAAACACGCAGTTCGGGGTCCCGAAAATCGACCGTTAAGCACCGAAAGTGGTGTTTGGCCACGAAGTGGGTATCTAAGATCCCAGTGTCCCTCGAAAGGGAGTAAATGAGATGCATGCCAAAAATCGGAGGAATCGGAGATGGTTGGGTGGTCCCGAACCGAGGCATACGGCCTGACGGCTCCGAAAACCGGGCTCCGAAATGGGCAAAATGGCCTACGGCCACGAAATATAGCCCATGGCCACTGAGAGATGGTCTACTAGACCTCTCCCTCCCCTTAGGAAAGAAAACAGAGAAAACTGAGTCTGGTTCGCAAACCGAGGCAAGGTACAGAAGAGAGTTCGGAAGTCCAGAGGCAGGGCGCACGGCCGCGACTCTAAGACTTCTGAACGAGCACAATATGCAACACCACCAAGCGCTCAATCGGTGACGTCTGAGTCTTAAGGTCGGTCAAAAATGGGGTGTCTACACATACAAAGATGCTCAGATTCACACTAGCCCATCGAGGACCCCTACATGAAATACTAGTCACTAACAGCAACTCGAAATACATAGAAATTATTTTTAACTAATAACATGTAGCTACTTGATGTCCACAACGGGACACCCATCAAGCTTAGGTCGCAAATCCGACACAAAGAGACTCAAGTTCAAATTTTCTTACCTAACAAAAGGAAAAGAAAAACATGCAGCTACTTTATGGTATAATGTACTGAGATCAAGTTATTTACTTCCTCACAATTTTAGTATCAATATCAATTTTGATAGTTTCCAGTTAACATGCTTGCTTTTGCAGTCAGCACACTCACTGTTTTCTGGCAATTGAAGAAGCCCTTCCAGTATCAGTAAATGATAAGGATCAGAAAATATTTGATCAATGATTCATATTAAATCTAGGGAAGGAAACATGCTAATGAAGGAAACAGACTAATGATTCATATTTATTCTATCTTAGAGGAGGTGGGGCTGGGGGGCACTCGAAGAAATGGTGCATTTCCACAACAGCAGCAAAAAAAATAAAAAATAAAAATGGTCGTGCATATCGCAATCTGACATCAGAATGAGAAGTCAGCAACAAGTCAGAGAACTTCTTGCCTCCCTAATGAAGTTGCACATGAAAACCTGTTTTTATCAACTGGATGAAGCCAAAACTTAAATGCACCATGAGGATTTAAGGATTCTCAAAGACCACTGATTGTACACTGCTACACACACACATCCCCTATGCGGTTTGCGGTTTGTGCAAACAGGGTTCACGGATGTACGGGCGATTTGCGGATTGAAATTTTTTTCTTTAAAAATTTATTTTTAAGCCTTGTTTTTCCCATTTTGTAAATATTTATTTTGGACTATTTTCTAAATTTATTCTAAAATGTTTAAACATTAATAATTAATGAATTAAAACTTATAAAATTAAAAACACAACAAAATGAGAGATTTGGAGGCCCAGATGGAATGGACTATATCCTCCTGGTCTGATAGATGAACCTCCTGTTGCAAAATTTGCACCATGACTAAAATTTGTCCCAATTGAATCCAGTTATGCACTCAAGTAGGGCACTCCCAATGTTTCAACTGCACAAAAATGAACACTAATATTAATAATTTTGAAATTGTTTAAATCCATTTGGAGAGTTGTCCCATTTAGTGGCACCACTACAAACAGAGCCTAGTTTGATGATCTGTCCTTTATTTTTTAAGCCATAATTTTTTAAGCCACAATGGATAGACAAAAATATCTAGAATAGATCATAGATGAACGGTTCAGATTTTTAAAAAATATATATATATATTCTAAGTGTCAGTGGGTTGTGGCGTGTGCGGTTCAAACTCACAACTTGTCCGCAACCCGAAAACTTCTATATTCCAAACTGCACCCTACCCTATTATACTTGCAAAACCTCCCATACGTGTGCTGGTCGGGTCAGGTAGGGCGAGTTGTGCGGATCGGATAACTCCATGCCCAGCCCTAATGGTGATGGATCAGTCCAAATAAGTTTTGATCGTTTAAGTTGTAGTCAATCTTCATGACATAATATATGTAGTCAACCCAATGAAGAATATGAAATTTTTAATATACCTTTATTTACTATAAATGATAGAAACCTCCTAACTACTAATAGTAAATTAAAAGGAATATACACTTCTTTCTCATCTCAAATTAGTAAGTCAGTTTATTCAACATAAACTCATATTCATGACAATGATAATACATCTCAAGGATCACTAACCCAAACTGATTTTGAAGTCCTTCCTCCAGTTAATCCACAATTATTAACTATTAGTAAAGACTTTAAATATGATTTTAATAAATTATATGATGATTTTAAATATAAAGAAAATAAGTCAAAAAGACACGAATATAGGAATAATTATACTGAAAAACAACAATCAACAATACTTAAAAAATGGCATAACTTTATGAACAAAATCCTCATTGAAGTTAAATTCTTTGATTATCTTGATAATTATTACTAAAAATACTATTACAAAAACTAAATGGAAAACATCCTCTAATAATACAGTTTTTTCAAGTCATCCTCCTCTAGAAACAATCCTAATTGAGCATAAAGGATCGACAATTAATGCTTCTCATTTTAAAATACCTGGTGATGAATCTGAAATTAAAAAAGTTATTGAACAAAATAATTTTACTAATCAATGTTTAAAAATTATAGGTAAACAGTTAGATAAAATTGAAACTACCTTTGATGATTACTCAAATAGCTATACATCAACAAGTAAGACTCTTAAAAACCACTAATATTGATTTTTAATATTAAAATATGTAATGCATTTATTAGTGGATATAAGCCCAAATTTGATAGTAATGCAATAAGGGTATCTGTGAAATTTTACATAATTAATCTAACTCTTATCTCTCAAAACAAACAAGAACTATTGCTAATCCACTGGTTATCAAACAAACATAATTTTTCTTAATTCTCTCACTAGCAGTCTCCTCAGTAATAGTCCCTTTACTAATAATCCTCTCACTAACAGTTTCACCCAACCTTCATTTAAAAACAAACAGGCTCTTAGTCTCTAAATGCCAGTGTCCTCCTTTTAAAATCCTTATAATGTTTTGATTAAGAAATTCTCACCAAATTCATTATATTCTAACAAATTTAGGATTGTTTTGAGAATTAATTTTTTAACATTTTACAAAAATATATGTAAAAAAAATAGAGAAAATAGTTTAGTTAACTTTTCTCTTCTTTTTATATTGATTTTTTTTTTTTACTAAAACTTGATGTTTCCAGAATAGTCCTTGGTAAATTAAGTAATAACAGAAATAATAAGATGTAAAATAATTGTGATTTTTCGGTATTGTTTATTGATGAATAATAAATAAAAGATGATACATGTATCATTTTACTTTCAATGTTTTGTATTTAGATAAATAATTATAGGTATTTTGAAAAAATTTATAAAATAATTTTTATTTCTGATTAAAGTTCACCAAAATGAGTTCTAAAAAAGTTATTTTCTCTTAATCTCTCATAATTTTTTCATAACCTCCTTAATCATTCAAACAAATTATGCTAATTTTATTTCTCTTCAATTCCATTATTTTATTCTTAAACCCCGCAATTCAACTAGACTTTTCTATTATAAAATAACTTTAGAAACAAATTTCCCAATTAAATTATTCAAATAGAAAATTTTATTTGAATCATATAATTAAAACAACTTGGAATTAGCCACTTTTATAAGAGAGTCAATTATTGCCAAAGATAAAAATATTGATTATTCTTCATCCATTACAAGATTGTAGGTATCTATTTATTTAGTTTCAAATTTAGATTATTGATGGTTGAATTTGTATTGTCAGACTCTAATTATATAATTTAATGTAATTATTTTCAGCATTTATAATTAATCAGATTCAAAAAGAAAAAAAGAAGGCCAATCTAAAAAGTGAAGGGGACTGGGTGTACTCTGTTTACAGTCGTCAACTGCTGGGCCGATGGCCCAATAAATGGTTCGATTCGGGATTGGAATGGGTTGGTCCAGGTACTAGTCACTCTGTTTGTTTTCAGTTTTAAAAATTTACTTTTCAAAAAATTCTATTATCTAATTTTTCTATTTTATTTTTATTTTTATTGAATTTTTTAAATATTTTAAGTAATTTATTTTTAATTTTTAGATACACATAACATACATACATTTAAAAAGTATATTTTTTGTGAAAAAATTTAAAAAAAATCACTAAATATCAAAAATACAAAAAATATATATGAAAATTCAGTATATTTTTCATATTTATTAATTTTTTAAAAATATTTTTCATAAATATTTTATTTTTTAGATACATCTAAGTAAGGTGTATCTAAAAAAATAAAAAAATAGTTAAAATTTAAAAAATATTAACTAAAAATAAAAAAATCAAAAAATAAAAAACTTAATTTTTAGAAAACAGAATTCAAAAAATTGAAACGAAATACACTAAATAAAAAAATATCTAAAAATATTTTTAGTTGGCGATGATGGAAAGATAAGAAATTTATGTATTATTTGGCTTCCCCTTTATTATCATTTTATTTTTTTAAAATTATATTATTTATATTCTTTATATATATATTTTTTTTTATAAAAAATCAAAATGTATACTCAAACATCTTTTCATAAAAAGTATAATCTTAAGTTTTGTTTGGCATCATAAAATGAGGTTCAAATAATTACAAAATGATAAAACAAATTAAAAAATTAATAAAATAAAATATCACATTTAAATCATAATCATTCTAATTTTTTATCATAAAAATAAAAAAAATCTATATCAAACCAGACTTTTTAATCCAAATTAAAAAAAAAAAAAACAAAGGGCAATCTGCTTACCCAAACGAAGGCTTATTTAGATTGTAGTATAACTAGCATATGCCCGTACTTGAAGACACGGTATAAATAATGTTAGGATTAGACTATAATTATAATCCTAATACTATTTGTACGAGCACGAAATAATTCTTTTCGTATAATCCTGTTGATCAAGTTTGCGCTCCTCCAAACGTCGTTGCTGTACTCTCTGAAAACACAAACGTAAGCTAGCCAGCGGGTGTGTGCCGGATACCTCTCCGATGCCTAAGTCAGCAAAATAGACAAATGGACAAAAAGTTCTGTGTATTCGAGAATCAAAGTTGTGTTACCTCTCCAAAAGTGATGTTATGAGCTTTTATAGGTTCCGTGTGGTATAATCCTAGTAGGACTTTTATTCCTCCATGCAGAGTCTTCCTAGGAATCACATTCCTGGAAGATAATGCTTATCCTTCAACACCCTCCTCACTGCTTAAACCAAGTGAGATGGTTTTACCTCGGCGGTATGACGAAACGACCGAGCTATATCAGCCATGCTAAACTGGCTGCAATGACCGAGCTTTACTTAGCTCGGTCCTCCCCTTCACTGTACGTATATCGGCTTTTCTGGCTGAGACCGTGCTAACCATAATGAACCCGAACCGAGCTAAACCGTAGCAAGGTCCTGAGAAAAGATCAGAATACCTTGGTTCAGAAGGATATCACCGAGCTAACTGTTACCGCTTTGACTATGGTAACCGAGCTAACTGTGAGCTTTCTTGGACCGGGCTAACTGAAGAGTTCTTTTGGGCCGGGCTAACTGCAGAGTTCTTTTGGGCCGAGCTAACTTCTAGGCCCTTTTTCTTGGCCTCTCTTACTATGACCCACAAATCGGCCTATTTATCTAGCTCGGCCCAATTTACTTATAAATTACCCTCTCAATTACCCCTTAATCCCATCTGCGCAACATGATAGGGATTATCTTCTTCCAGCCGAGCTAAAAAAACTTTAGCTTTTCTACCGAGCTAGTATGCCACCAGGCTACCGATTGGTACGGTTGCAAAACGTCTCTTTAGTCGTACTGAAACTGAAGCGCTTCCCATTCCGAGGACACGTGGTGAGCTGTCATTCGCCTGGTGCAGCTGTCACGCTGTCTTCGTGTTTAGCAAAATTTGAACAGTCCCGCCATTTTGCTTCCCTTTTCACAAAACAAACCCTAAGGCTTAGAATCCATCATTCCACTATTCACCTTCTCTCTCTCTTGCTTGAGCCTCCATTTCTCTTTAACTTCATACTTGAAGAGCTCGTGTTTCTTTGCTGTTGCTACTTCCATCTTCAGTGCTTTATCTTGAACTGGTAAGTGATTTCAAATCTACTTTCTTTTTGTTGTTTTCGCATATGTTTCGCAACACATAGTATGTTTATTTGTATTTTTTTCAAAGCATACACCATTTTTGTTTCCATGTTTCTGGGAAAAACCACGCAATCGAACCACTCGATTTTTCGAATAATCTGAAAAACTCTGTATTTGATCCAAAATCACACATCAACCGAACTAGGATGCTGTTTGCTTTTAGATGCAAGCCTAACCATAACCGTACTAAAACTTCACGCCATACTTGTGGTTTTCATAGGTTAGGAGCCTTTTGTTTCGTTTAACCGAGCTATCGAACTGTACTAATTTTGCGTATTACCACGCAAGAAAGCCACAGCGACTGACCGAGCTAAAACTTGGAGCTAAACCAGCTTCCTTAGTTTAAACCGGACTAAGAATGCTGCCCCAAAAGTTCAACCGTACTAGAGCAAAGAATGCTAGTAACCCAAGTAGAAGAGCTAAGACTTCATTCATTTTTTCCTTTTTGCTTTTAGCACGGTCCATCGATCTGTGCTTAACACCTTTCTCTTTTTTCACCTTGCAGACTTAGGTTGCCAGGCACTCCTTTGAACGCTCAACCGAGCTACTCAGCGTCATATCACGACCGAGTTAACACTCCGTTTAAATTATACATAATTAAAACCTTATGGGTAAATACAAATTTTTAGTAAGCACCCCAGGTGGTATGGCCGAGTTCCGAAAGAACTACCATATTCCTGACGATGTTCATCTCACTTTAGCCGATCTAGATGCAACACCCTGGGGAAACCCTGGCTTTGTTCCCTTTACCCTCCTTTCCATCGTAGAAACTGGCCTAAGATTCCCCGTTCAACCCGTTCTTTGTGAATTCCTCAGACAAACCAACCTTTGCCCTACCCAACTCTCCACCAATTCTTACCGCATAATAAACGGCATTGCCGAGCTAAACCACCGGGTTGGCATTAATCTCGGTCTAGCCGAGATCTTCCATCAATACTCCATAGGATCGGCTGAAGATGGCTGGGTGTACTATTTAAGAATAAGACACCGTCGTGAAAAGATAATAAAAAATACCCCGGATAAAGATGTGAATGATGACAATTTTTTCTGGGTATCTGGAAATTTTGAGGACCAACAAGCCTAGATCCCTGGTGACAAAATAAACTAGAACAAGGGTGTAGCCAGTAGGATTACCTCGGCTTGATTTCATGCTTTTCTTTACTTCAGTTTTTTTATTTTGAACCGTACTAACTGTTGTCTTCCTTCATGCAGATTTGGACTTTCTCAAGTCCCAATACAGCTACCCCAACTTGAATGTACTTCGCGCCGCGTTGCGATACCCAACAGAAGTTTGACCGAGCTATTGAGTTTTGAGCCGACCTACCGATATAGCAGCAAACGAAAGTCCAAGGTAACTGACTTTTTATTGGAAGCCTCCCCTGAACCGGACCCAATCTTGCCCCAAATCAATCTCATCCCTCTAACCGCTGAGCAAGAAATGGCCAAGAAAAGAGCCGTGAGAGCCCTTTTGACCGAGATAAACCAGCCCGAGGCACCACCAACTAGTCAAACTCAAGAGACCGTGGTGGCCCTGCCTACCCATCAACCTTCAACATCTCGTGCAAGCAAGCGTGCTCGGACTTCTACTACCGAGCCATGCCTTGTTGATGAAGAAGAAACCATCCCCCCTCATCCATTCCACCAAGCCCACAACCGGAGTGCTCGGACCGAGCTAGCTCCTCCAAGTGGGTGCCAAAGCTCACTTTTCAGAACCGAGCTATCAAGGATTCTAACTTAGTGGTCTCAGAAAAAGACCACTTGATGGCATTCAACCTTGCCAAAAGCGTTTGCCTTCCAGCCGACATGGAGCATCACGATCACCTAACCGAGCTGAAGGTCATTCGCTCGGCCACAAAGTCAATGGTGCTTGTAAGTAGCTCTTTTGCTTGTCTTTCAAATTTTTACTACTTTCTGCTCGGTTTTACTTAAAAAGTTTCTTACCATCCTTTTGCAGGCCATACAAAAAAATCACATCGCTCACAAGCGAGTGTTGGAACTTCGAAAAACCACCAGGCAGGCCATGGCCGAGGTACATGAAAAAACGGCCGAGCTAAAAGATTCCCAACAAAGGATGGCCGAGCTACAGACCGAGGTGGCTCGGCTTACCGGACTAGTTACCTCGGCTGAAGCTGATAAACAAAAGGCCCTGGCCGTGATGAAAGACAAATACTTGCGCGAGCTGGCCAAGCTCGAAGGTAAGAAAAGTGATGAAATTGTTGAGCTAGAGAAGAAGGCTAGCGACGCAGAAGACCGCAGTTTCAAGGAGGGAGAGGCCACCTATATCAAGCAATGCGAGGCGGCAAAAGACCTTTTCTTTATATGTAGTTGGAGGGCGGCCGTGGCGCAGCTCGGTCAGGGTCCAGAGACTGAGGTCTTCAACCATCCTCCATATTTCATACCGAGCTCAATGGTGGAGTATGCTGCTGCCATTCAGCAACAATTTCTGCAAGAGAAGGAGGATGAAGATGATGCTCTAGAAGACAACACCCAACTCGGTCGCCAGGATATCTCCCCAACTCCCGTGGTCTCCACCCTTCCTCTGCCTGCTATGTCTGATGTGGTGCCTCCAACCGGGCTGAACCAAGAGGTGGTTGCTACAACCGAGCTGAACCATGAGGTGCTTGCTACAACCGAGCTACCTTGGGGTGAAGACTGGGTTGTTTTGGACGCTGATTTAGATGATCTCTTCTCCTGATTTTTCTTTTTTGTCTAGTAAAAGAATTTGTAACCGGACTATGGCCCTATCTCTTGTACGTTGTTTTTTCATTATCAATGGAATCATCTTTTGTTTTTTCTGAACTGTTGCTTCGGTTGACTGCTATGCCATGCTTGTATTTACTTTCCAATTGTAATCTGAATGCAGTATAATATTTCTTGGCCGAGATACTTATCTCGGTCTTGACATTGAAATCTACCTGGTCATACCTGCTAACCTTTTCAGCCTAGGTTTTTACCTCGGCTGAAGATCACTTTGTTATTCCAGCCAACTACTTCTTCAGCTTTGATCCTTATTTCGGCTGGAGAGCAATAAGGGTTGGTTTTTCCAGCCAACCACTTCTTCAACCTTGATCCTTTATCTCGGCTGAAGAGTTGGTTTTTCTAGCCAACTACTTCTTCAGCCTTGATCCTTTATCTTGGCTGAAGAGTACTAAAAGTTGGTTTTTCCAGCTAACCTCCAAGTTGGTTATTCCTGCCAACCTAGAACAGAGTGTTTGGTTATTCCGACCAAACGTCCTGCAGTTTGGATCCTTATCCTGGGCTTAGGAAGGGTGTTGGTTTGTCCAGCCAACCTCTAAGTTGGTTATTCCTGCCAACCTAGAGTGAAGTGCTTGGTTATTCCGACCAAACGTCCTGCAGCCTGGATCCTTATCCTGGGCTTAGGAAGGGTGTTGGTTTTTCCAGCCAACCTCTAAGTTGGTTATTCCTGCCAACCTAGAGCAGAGTGTTTGGTTATTCCGACCAAACGTCCTGCAGCCTGGATCCTTATCCTGGGCTTAGGAAAGGTGTAGGTTTGTCCAGCCAACCTCTAAGTTGTTATTCCTGCCAACCTAGAGCGAAGTGTTTGGTTATTCCGACCAAACGTCCTGCAGCTTGGATCCTTATCCTGGGCTTAGGAAGGGTGTTGGTTTTTCCAGCCAACCTCTAAGTTGGTTATTCCTGCCAACCTAGAGCGAAGTGTTTGGTTATTCCAACCAAACGTCCTGCAGCCTGGATCCTTATCCTGGGCTTAAGAAGGGTGTTGGTTTTTCTGGCCAACTATGCTTTCAGTGCGCCTAACTTCACTAAAACAATCTTTTACAGAAGAAAACAACTATACTGAAAGGAAACTACTTGTTTTATTGAGAAAGAAAAAATTACAAATACGTGTAAGAAAAGCTAAAAATAAAATAGTTTGAGATTGGCAGTGTTCCATGGCCTGGGAATGGCTTTGCTGTCTTCATCTTCCAAGTGGTATGCCCCTTTTCCTGCTAATCCAACCACCTTGTAAGGTCCTTCCCAATTAGGCCCTAACTTGCCATCTCCGAGTACCAAGGTGTTTCTCATCACTTTGCGTAGTACCCAATCTCCGATTTTGAATTGTCTCGGATGTACTGTTTTGTTATACTTTCTGGACAACTCTTGCTGGTACGAGGCAATGTGAACCAGCGCTTTTTCTCTTCTTTCTTCTGTAAGGTCGAGTTCCAATGCTATGGCTTCTCCATTTAAGTCGGGATCAAAATTTTCACTTCTAATTGTGGGGAGGCCAATTTCCAGTGGGATTACTGCTTCCATGTCGTAGGCCAGGGAAAAAGGTGTTTCGCCGGTAGACCGTCGATATGTGGTACGGTAAGCCCATAAAACGTGGGGAAGCTCCTCAGCCCACTTGCCCTTTGCTTTCTCTAATCTTTTCTTCAATCCATCCAAGACGACTTTATTTGATGCCTCCGCTTGGCCATTTGCTTGGGGGTATGCCAGTGTAAAGTTGTAGAATTCTATTTTGTATTCTTTACAAAAGCCTCTAAAAATTTTCCCGTCGAACTGAGTGCCGTTATCTGATATTAGAGCTTTTGGTATGCCGAACCGAGTGATGATATTCTGCCAGACGAACTTCTTCACATATTTCTCCTTTATTGATGTTAGTGCTTCTGCCTCCACCTACTTTGTGAAGTAGTCTGTTACTGCAAGAAAAAACTTTCTGTTGCCAGGTGCTGTTGGGAGTGGTCCTACTATGTCCAAGCCCCACATTGCGAAGGGCCATGGGCTAGTCAAGGGTAGAAGCTCTCTGGCTGGTTGATGTATTTGGTGTGCGAACTTCTGGCATTTCTCGCATTTTTTTACGTATTTTTCTGAATCTGTTTACATGTATGGCCACCAATATCCTTGTGAAATGGCTTTGTAAGCTAATGATCTTCCTCCTTGATGACTTCCGCATACGCCCTCGTGTATCTCGAACAAGAATGCTTCAACTTTGCTGGGGTGGACACACTTTAGGTAAGGTCCTGTGAAGGATTTCTTGTACAAGGCCATTGATGGGGAGAGCCAAAATCGCTGTGACTTTGCTCTTATTTTGTTGGCCTCTTTCTTTTCTTCCGGTAAAACGCCGTCTTTTAAGAACATTATAATGGGATCCATCCATGAAGGGCCTAGTTCGGCACAACATACCTCTGCTACTTCGGGTTCTTCAATGCTTGGTCTTGGTAAGTAGTCGATCAGTAACGGATGCGGAATGGATGTATCTGTCATCGAAGCAAAGCCTGCTAGTTCGTCCGCTCTGTTGTTTTCTTCCCTTCCGATCTGCTCTATTCGTACTACTTCAAATTTCTTGATCTCTTTTCTAATTAACTCTTAGTACTTAGCCATCCTGTCATCTTTTGCCTCGTAGTCGCTTGAAATTTAGTTTACCACCAGCTGTGAGTCACTGTAAACCATTAGCTCGGTAGCCTCCATGTAGAATGCTGATTTGAGGTCTACTAGAAGCGCTTCATACTCCGCTTCGTTGTTTGATGCTGGGAAGCCAAAGTTGACTACTTGCTCCACTACTAGGCCGTATGGTGAGATGAGCACTATGCCAAGCCCTGCACCATGCTGGTTGGATGCTCCATCCACGAAGAGCTTCCACATCTCTCTAACGAACAACTTCCAGCAAGTGGAGGGATCAGACGATGCTTTGGGGTCATAAGTGCCGTTAGTGTTTTCTGCAAAGTCCATGTTTGCTGTTTGCCCCTCATTATCTGATTATACCAAGTCTTTATTTGTTGATGGGTCTTGGCTTGGTGTAGCATGGTTTGTTTCTTCCTTTCTTAATTCACTCCGGTCTGCCGTGGGATCTGACTGAGTAATTTGTACCAGGGGTTGTGCTATTCCGGCAACAATTTCCATCCCTTTGTCGGTTGTATCAGTTAAGTCGACTGGGCAGATGTGATGACTTCCTGGGGTGAATTCTGCGATGAAGTCTGCCAAAGCTTGGGCTTTTATCGCAGTTCTGGGTTGAAACTTGATGTCGAATTGTCCCAACTCTACTGCCCACTTCAAGATTCGCCCAGAAAAGTTCACCCTTTCAAACAAAGCTTTTAATGGGAAAGCTGTGAGGACGACTATGGTGTGGGTGTGAAAGTAATGCGACAACTTCCTTGAGGCCATCATCAAGACTAAGGCCAGTTTTTCCAATGGTAAGTACCTGGTTTCGGCGCCCAGCAATGTCTTGCTGACATAGAAGATGGGCAGGTGTTGGATTCCTTCCGCTTTGACCAACACCGCGCTGACTACGTGCTGCGAAACTGCTAGGTACAAAAAGAGTTCTTCTCCAGGTATTGGAGTCACTAGCAAAGGTGGCGAAGACATGTATTCTTTCAAACTTTCTAGGGTGCGGTCGCATTCTTCGTCCCACTCAAACTTGGCCTTTAATGCTTGAAAAAATGGTCGACATCTGTCTGACGACCGGCTTATGAACCGGTTTAGTGCAGCTGCCATACCGGTGAGCTGCTGTACTTCTTTTATTGAGTTGGGCCTCTCTAGATCCTGAATTGCTTTGATCTGAGAAGGGTCTGCCTCTATACCTCGGTTGGTCACCAAGAAGCCTAGGAATTTGCCTGATCTTATGTCGAACGCGCACTTTGATGCATTAAGGCGCAACTTGTGTTTCCTCAGGATCTGAAACATCTCACCTAGGTCCTTGAGATGGTCTTTCTCATCCTTGCTTTTAACTATCATATCATCAATGTAAGCTTCCATTGTTTTGCCTAACAATGGTTCAAACATCTTGGTGACCATCCGCTGGAATGTTGCCCCTGCGTTTTTTAGGCCAAAGGGCATGACCTTGTAGCAATACAGTCCTCTTGGCGTTGTAAAGGATGTGACCTTCTGGTCTGGTTCATACATAGCGATTTGATGGTAACCCCTGTACGCATCAAGAAAGCTAAGTTGATTGTGCCCTGCCATTAGGTCTACCAGTTGGTCTATCCGTGGTAGGGGAAAGCTATCTTTTGGACATGCCTTGTTGACTATTTTGTAGTCCACGCAGACGCGTCATTTTCCATTCTTTTTTGGCACCACCACTGTGTTGGATATCCACTTGGGATAGTGCACTTCTCTGATAGCTTCTGCCTCTAGAAGATTTCCCACTTCTTCCGCCACTATCTCGGCGTGGTGGAGTGCTGATCTGCGAGTGCGCTGAATAATTAGTCTGGCGGTTGGGTGGACGTTCAATTGGTGACAGATGAAGCTTGGATCAATGCCATGCATGTCATACGGCGTCCAGGCAAACACTTCGATGTTAGAGGTCAAGAATTCCATGACCTCTATTCTCTCAGTGCTGGACATAGATGAGCCAAGTAAAAAGAACTTATCCGGGTTCTTTTCATCTATTCTTACCGGTACCAAGTCTTCCACTGCCTTCTGTTCAGCGGCTTTGCTAACATCCGCAAACAATTCGTTGCTCTCGGGTTCTTCCACCATCTGAACAAACTCCTTGGCAGTGCGACTGCCATTTACTGTGACGAAGCATTGCTTGGACATGATTTGGTCTCTAAAGACCTCTTCAATTACCTCGGCTTCGTTGGGGAATCGCATCACTTGATGGTAGGTTGATGCTACTGCTCTCATGGCGTGCAGTCATGTTCTTTCCAAGATTATGTTGTAAGTGGAGGGTACTTTCAATACTCAGAATTCCACTTGTTTCGTCATGCTTCCTGCTCTGACTGGGAGGATGATCTTGCCAACTGGCCACTCTGGCATTGAGTTGAATCCGATCAGGGGAGATACGGCAGGTGCCAAGTCTTTGTCCTCCAGTTTTAATTGTTTGAAGGTTTCGTAGTACATTATCTCACATGAATTGCTTTGGTCAATCAAAATCCGCTTGACGTCGTAATCCTTGATGCGGAGAGTAACGACCAGTGCATCATTGTGAGGGCAATATATCCTTGCCAAGTCCCTGCCTGAAAAAGATATGACATTCGTGGCCTCCGTTCTCCCCTTTTTTAAGGTGGGTTGTGCACTTAATACCTCCCTCAAGTGCTCAGCCTTCTTGATCATTCTCCTGAGCTTACATACTCGCTCAAGCTCGTATACCCCATGCATTACGTTTATCACGCCTTGAGGTGGGGCGTCGATTGACATTCCGTCTGGGTGATTGTGGTTCTGGGGGACTAGTTGTGTCCCTCCTTCTATGTACTGGTCCAGGCGACCAGCAGCTACTAACTCCTCCAGATGTTGCTTTAACGGCGTGCAATTTTTAGTGCGGTGCCCCTTTTCCTTATGGAAGGTGCACGGGGATCTTTCGTCGTAGTCCTTTTGCGCTTTTCCCAGCTTAGCTGGCCATCTGACGAAAGATTTATCACGTATCTCACTGAGAATTCGGTAGATTGGTTTCTTGAACACCGTGGTAATGGCAGTGCGGACTCTCAACCATCTTTTATCCCGGTCCTCTTCGTTGTCCCGCTTGCCTCGCCCGTTTCTGCTTGGACGTTCTACCGTATTGACTTTTGCCGAAGTCTTTTTATCTGGTATCGCGGTCGTACCAGATTTTGTTTTTGCACGGGCGTCATTCTCCTCCACCCGAATGTGCTGGTGTACTCTCTCTATTAAGGCTTCCATTGTGGGGGGGGTGTCATGGTAATTGAGTCCCTCAGCCTGTTTCTGACTAGAAGACCTCTTTTGTACTGTGCGATGGCGAGATTGGTGGGACAGTCCCCTATCTGGTTAAACGTTTCCCAGTAGCGACTGTTGTAGGATCTCAATGTTTCCTTGTCGCCCATGTCAATGGAAAGTAGCTGATCGATCTCTACTGGGGTCTTGGTGTTCATTCTGAACCTTGTCACGAATGCCTCTGCCAATTGTGCCTAGGAGGCTATGCTGCCTTCTGGTAGCCTTTCGAACCAGGTTAAACCTAGGTCCACCGAGGCTTGATGGGAATCAGATGCACATCAAAGCCTCATTTCGTCGGTATACTGCCATGACCTGGCGAAAGTGGCTTAAGTGCGAGTAGGGGTTTGTCTTTCCCTCATACGTAGTAAATTTTGGTTGAAGGAAACCGGAAGGTAGGGGCGCGTTCTCAATTGCCGGAACGAACGGCGAGGTCTGCAGTCTTGCTAAGGCTTTGTCTGTCGGTTCGTAAGCAGGGCATGCTATTGGCATTCTTACCTCGACGCTTCCATGCGTCCGAGGAGCCAACCGCTGAAAGGCTGAGACTATGCGCGGGTCGCACGCCCTGTTATCCTCTTTCCATCGTGCCCTTTCTTCTAGCAAAGTTCGTAAGTCGGACGATCTAGGCAACTCCGTTTGCCTGGATGATGTCTGGTGCGTGCGTGAGGGCCGATAGGTGCTTCCCTCAGTGTAAGACCTCAATGTTCTCGTTCTCTCAGACCTGGAGTGATGAGTCCTTAAAGTCCTTGATTGAGTGTCGCCTGTTCTGAGGCTCCTACTCTCTGCTTGTGATGGCGTGGTATGCCTACCAGGATCTTCTGAGTGGCGAGGGGGCGTGTTGCTTTTGTGCCCCTCTCCTGTCGCCACCCCTTTTCCTTTGATTTGGCGTTTCATAGCCTCCATGTCCGCCGCCATCTTCCTTATTAGCTCATCTTGTTGCTTTACGCGATCTTCCAACACTTGAGGATCGATCATCTGCCTCTGTCTTTCTGGATTTTGGGAGTGACGGGGCTGTTAGTCCGCCTCCCCTTTGCATCCCTCAGGGGGTTCTGTCGCTGGGGCTCTAAGTCCGCTATGGGAGGGATAGAAGGTAAACCTTCACGCCTCCCACCCCTCTCCGGGGTTTGTCCGTCGATGGCAGATTGCGGCAAATCTTCATTATGTGCCATTGCTTTCAATTGGCGAGAAGAGCTTGATCAAGAGGTTTTGTTCGTTCTGGTGTTCCCACAGACGGCGCCAATTGTACGAGCACGAAATAATTCTTCTCGTATAATCCTGTTGATCAAGTTTGCGCTCCTCCAAACATCGTCGCTGTACTCCCTGAAAACACAAACGTGAGCTAGCCGGCAGGTGTGTGCCGGATACCTCTCTGATGCTTAAGTCAGCAAAATAGACAAATAGACAAAAAGCTCTGTGTATTCGAGAATCAAAGTTGTGTTACCTCTCCAAAGGTGATGTTATGAGCTTTTATAGGTTCTGTGTGGTATAATCTTAGTAGGACTTTTATTTCTCCATGCAGAGTCCTCTTAGGAATCACATTCCTGAAAGATAATGCTTATCCTTCAACACCCTCCTCACTGCTTAAACCAAGTGAGATGGTTTTACCTTGGCGGTATGACGAAACGACCGAGCTATATCAGCCATGTTAAACTGGCTGCAATGATCGAGCTTTACTTAGCTCGGTCCTCCCCTTCACTGTACGTATATCGGCTTTTCTGGCTGAGACCGTGCTAACCATAATGAACCCGGACCGAGCTAACCTTAGTTCAGAAGGATATGACCGAGCTAACTGTTACCGCTCTGACTATGGTAACCGAGCTAATTGTGAGCTTTCTTGGACCGAGCTAACTGCAGAGTTCTTTTGGGCCGGGCTAACTGCAGAGTTCTTTTGGGCCAAGCTAACTTCTAGGCACTTTTTCTTGGCCTCCCTTACTATGACCCACAGATCGGCCTATTTATCCAGCTCGGCCCAATTTACTTATAAATTACCCTCTCACTATTTCAAATTTATTTTTTAATTTGATAAATTCACAAATTTATTATAAAATTTTGGAGTTCTCAAAAAACTCCTCACGAAAACTCGTTTTTTGCTTATACAATATATAACTAGATAGATGGATGTGCCTGGCATACACACAATTTCTACGGGCATACATACAATAATGTTTTTGCTTATATAATTATATGGAAATTGTATGTATATCTGTAATGTCCTAGCTTATTACGATTATACATATATTGTATGGAAATATATGTAAAATATATTGAACAAAAATGAGAAAATAAAAAAATAAACAAACACAGAGAAAAATAAAAATGGAAGAAAATAAAAAAAGTAAAAAGAAAAGAGGGAGAAGGTGAGATCATGGAATGATATGCAGGAAGGATATGTGAGAAAAAAAAAAAAAAAAAAAGAGAGACAAGCGGGAAAGTAGAAAATGTACGTATAGGACATTTTAAAAAAAATATATTTAACAATTATTTTATAAATCGTAATAGGACAAATGTGTGTAAAAAAGAATAATGTTTGAGAGCTCGAAAATCCTTCCCCCTAATCTCCCTAATGCCCCAAACGATTTTTTTTTTTTTTTTTCCTTTCAGTCTGCAGATGAAGAGGAAGAGGGAGAGAAAGAGAAGAGAGAAAGAGGAGAGAAAGAGAGAGGAGAGGAGAGGAGAGAAGCAGCTCCGCCGCCGATCGTCCCCTCCTGTGCCTCCGTCGCAGCAGCTCCGACGTCGTAGCCCCGCGATGCTCGTCGCAGCCCCGCCGAAGCCGTCGCCCGCCTCCGCCTCCTCCTCCCCGAATATTATGCCCCCTCCAGTCCTCCTCCTCCTCCTCCCTCTTCCTCCTCCTCCTCCTTCCTTCTTCTTCTTCTTCTTCTTCTTCTTCTTAGTTCATTCTTTTGATCTGCAAAAAAAAAATAAAAAATAAATAAAAGAACAAAAACGGCGTCGTAGTAGGATTCGGGGGATTTGAGCTACGTAGCTTTTGAGCTACGTAGCACTGCTCTAAAAAAAATTCAAAAACCATCCTCATTATTATATAGATTTTTCATTCTCTCCCCAGAGCACCGCACTGAAGATTGTTAGGTTTCCGACCAAAATTGTAAGTTTCTGTCTCTTCTTCAAATTCCAGGTTCCGTTTGTCCGCCGAGAAACTTCAGAAAAAAAAACAAGAGAAATTGTTCTGTTGAGTTTATGTTTTTCATTGTTTGGGCCACGAGAAAAACATTGTTTGGGCCACGAGAAAACAAAAACCTCAATTACTCTCCCTGGAAATCAAATTAAAGATAACAGGAAGATTTGCAACTTCGATGTTGTTCCCTTTTTCCGCTATATTATTGCTAATCGAATACAAAGTAGGGTTTAAGTTATTGGTTACGTTTGGTATAATTATTCTTTCAAATTCATGGTTGATTTTTTTTATTGTCATGTTTTTGTTGTTTTGCAATTCCAAGATTGTTAAATCATGTTATATTTAATTTAGGCAGGTTCACTGCAAAAATGAACCCATTTGAACAATTTAAGGGCAGCAATTCTCATATTTAGCCCAAAGAGCATACCGCTAGCCCTCAGGCTAAACGATGGGTGGAAGAAAATGGGATGTGAAGAAAAGAAGGCAGCAGTTCATGAAGAAATGAAGAGAATGAACAAACTTCCTGCAAACAGCACATACGCAACTCATCGTTTGCGGGTTCTCAACAAAATCCTGCAACTTTTGTCCGTTCAGGTACACAAACATAAATCCGTCTTTGCGTATATATGTTTTTCGTA
>JAPPVO010007846.1:0-55440 GCA_030407325.1 Camellia japonica
ATGTGGCTCAAAGACCAAGGAGACCAACTTCCTGACAAGAAAATCGGCTGGCGGGAGAAAAGGTGGTCTCCAAGAGAACAGGTGGTCTCCCACCCTTGTACTACCTTCCAAACAAAGAAAACAAGGTCCATGCCAAAAACGGACGCAAAATGAGGGTTGGGGGTCAAAACGCGCAGCCGGGTGCCCCGAAAACAGGCTGCTAAGCATCGAAAGTGGCGTGCGACCACAAAGGTGGTCTCCCGCCGAGTGTCCCTCTAGACAGAGGAAACAAGGTGTGCTCCAAAAATCGGGGCAAACGGAGAATGTTAAGCGGTCCCGAGCCGAGGCGCACGGCCGACGGCCCCGAAAATCGAAAACTAGTCTCCAAACGGGAACAGTGGCCTACGACCACGAAAAGTAGTCTACGACCACTGAGAGATGGTCTACAAGACCTCTCCCTCCCTTCGGGAAGAGAAAACAAGACTTGGTTCGCAAACCGAAGCAAAGCACAAAAGGGTCCCGAGGTTCGGGGGTAAGGCTCTCAGCCGAAACTCGGAAACCTCAGAACGAGCACAACATGCACCATCACCGAGCACTCAATGATGACGTCTGAGTCTTAAGGTCGGTCAAAAATGGGGTGTGCTTACTGGTCTCCCACCATACCACTAGCTTGCATTCAGTTGGGAGACCACCAAATGGGGCTGCCGACCACCTGACCCTTTTGAACTGGTCGGTTAACCAGGGGAAGTGGTCGGCCGACCACCTGAACTGGTCGGCCTGCCTCCCCCAGTCTTGTCTCTGTGAGTTGTTGCCAGCTGTGCCAGCTGGAAAGCACAGATTGGATCCTCCATACACGTGTATGGAGGATCTTTGGCCTTGGTTTTTAGCTTCTTTGAGAAGCTTTGGCCTCCTTTATCTATAAAGGAAGCCCTCCCCCTCCTTGAACTAGGTTCAGAACTTGGTCTAAGGCATACCATACATCTATCTCTATATCTCTATACTTTAAGCCAAAAAAGGGTATTGTTCTTGCAACTTTGCACACCACCTCATAGCCTAACCCTTCTACCATTGCTTGGAGGTTCTTGGAGGTCATTTTCAGAGGTTAAGGAGCTGGGTTTTTGGTCCAGAAGCTGCTGGTTTTGCTGAGCTTCAAGGGTAACTCATCTTCTCTCTTTTTAAGCATTGTTTTGATCCATCTCTTAGCCTTATTTGCATGCATATTTGAGCTTTTTTGTCAACTGAAAAAAGTCTTTTTTTGAGGTCCTTTTGATGTTTGTTTAAGGTCATTTTGTTGTTGGGGGTCATCTACCCCCTGGCATGCTTCATTTTGCCTTGTTTTGAGCCATGCCTTAAGGCCTTTGTGTTGACCTTTACTTGGCCTTTTAACCACTGAAATCCAACGGATTTTCAGTGGTTAACATGTGTTTTTGAGAGCCAAAATCAGAGAGGGGTGGCCCTCTCCCTCCTTACCTTGTTTGTTAGCATTTTTGGCCTTACAAAGGAGCCTTCATTTTCACACCTCCAAGCCTTGTTTCAGGCCCTTTTTAGTGACTTTTAGGGCCTGCCTAGGCTCTGTTCAGAGTTGGTTTTGTCACCTTGAGTGTGTCTCTTGCATGTGTAGAATAACCCCTCTTATAGCCTATCAAAGGAGCATGTCATTCTTGCATGCATTGATCGTGTTTCAGTGGGTTTTTGGGCTTTATTTGGCATGTCATGTCTTTGAATTTTGCTGGTTTAGTGGCCTCTTGAATGCTTCATATGCTTATAATGTAATCCATGTTCACTAGCTTACATTGCATGTTGTTTTGGCCCTTGATTCTAGCATATTTTGGCCATGTTCTAAACTGATTTTATTCATCATTTGGGCTGCCTTAGCTCTGTTTTGAGGTCCCATGGTCGAATGATGCTTGCCATGCATGCTTGTAGTGTAATACGCTTGCCTAGCTTCGAGTTTTGAAGCCTCTTGCATGCTTAACTTGAGTTGTTTTCATGTTTTGGCGTCATTGAATATGTTATTTCAGAGTTTATACTTGTGCCATATTCTCATGTTTTCCACTTTTTAAATGCGTTTGAGAGCTGTGCTTGTATGCCTCATTTTTGGGCTATTGTATGAGCTTCATTTTTGTGCATTGCAAGCCATCATTTTAGTCCATTTTGCCACTGTTTTGGGTCTGCATAGGGACTTTTTGGGGTTGGTTTGGCCATTTGGGCATCACTTTGTATACCTCTAGTGTAATGCATTTCACTAGTTTCGGTAATTGTGCCATCCAACATGCATCGGGTGAGTTGTTTGCATGATTCAGGACCATTTTGCATGCCATTCCAGAGCTGAAATATATGCCATTGTATCTCATGTTTCATCCTTGCCATACCCTTGGAGAGTTGTATCTTGTGAACTTGACTTGGAGCCTTTGCATTGTGCATGCTTGTGTGTGTCTTGTTGCTTTGATGTCATCATCCATTGGCCACTGATTTGGGTGTGGCCGAGGCCCATCCATCTTGGTTTAAGTCCATCTTGCATTGTGTATGCCCTATAGTCCATGTTATCACATGTTTGATCATTGCATTGTGTATGCGTCGTTCATAACATTGCGTATGTTAGTGCATTGTGTATGCATGCCATATAATCCATGTGCATTGAGTATGCCATTGATTAGTTCATAGCATTGTGTATGCCATTTGCATGCTTGCATGTCATTCCGTGCATCTTCGCATCACTTAGTTGCATTGCATTTAGATCGCATGCTAGAATTGCATTTGTCCATACATTGTTTGTTGCATTGTGTTTGGAGTAGGGTTTAGTCCAAACACGGGAAACGAGGGACGTTTCGTACTCAAAGTGACGAAACGTGCCTCGATTCTAGAACCCAACACTCTTGACTATCCATGATAGAGTTGTTGGCTTTAGGTGTTTACATGTGCATTCATGTCCTATTGAGTCATGCAATTCGACTCCTCGGCCATCATGCATCGGGATGCGTGATTGATGGCACGAGGATCGAGGATTACACTCCCTAGAGCTTATGCAATGACGGGGAGAGTGGTCGGGCACACATATGTTGAAAATACTTTGCCTTCTCTCTCTCTTGCCTTTGTTACAGAAAATGCAGAAACCAGGAAAAGAAACTGGCCGGCCGACTAGGTTTTCTGGTAGGCCGACCACCTTTTTTGGTTTTCACCACCAAGGGTGGTTGGTAGGTGGTCTCCAATGCCTATAGCTGGTCAGTAGCCTTCCCCTAGATTCCCCGGGGTGGAGTTTCATCTCCTTGGAGCTTTGTGCAAGTTTCTGAGTTCAATTGCAAACAAAGGCGAGTTGAGGCATCGCGATGGATTTCCCGACAAGGCGACTCGAGCGTGCATGCATCCTTTATCATTCAAAGCAGAGCTGAGGCAGCCTATTTTACATAGTTTGCATACTAGTTTCGTTAATTTGTTAATTAGCTAGTGTCGTGTAATAATTAGTTAATTCGATTCTGTATTATTTATTCGGACCCTCCGAGAGAGGGCAATGTTGTAATAAGTGTGCGTGTGTGTGATGTATGTCTTCCAACCCCACGTCTTTCTCCCTTTTATTTACCAGCTTATGATGGTTAGCTTTAGGGCACGTTTCAATTAGCATCCTTATGCTCGTATGTTTGCATCCATTCATCTGTTTTGCATGCACCGGGCTCGGCGCATCATACTAACTGCATCGTATTTCAATTCCAAGTTGAATACATGTTACCTGTAGCATCTCATATGCCATCTTGGAATAGCCGAGCCTGTCTTAGTTGCATTCTTGCATGTGTTACATTAGGCATCTCAGTATAGTTAGGATTCATGCATGTTTTCTAATTAGCTTCTTTCTTTGGCTTGGAGTACTCGGTAAGTGTTTATGCTTTAGCATCCTTGCATGCGTGTGAGTGACTGCCATGATAGCATGCTTACCATGAGGCTATGTGCTTATGTGATATAACTACCTGAATGCCTGTGGGTGAAGGTTGGGTTGCTTGAATTGGAATAATTCGTCAAAACCCGTGTTTTAGCCTACTTGCGAGTAGCAAACTTCAATCCATTTTCAAAACAAACGGATATGCGATGCTTTGTTCCAACTTACGCAATCTAGTCTATACTTGTATGTTGTGCACATCACATAGTAATTCTAGGTTAATAACCGGAATAAGAGCACATGTGTTTTCAAAAACAAGATATCATGCTTAGTAGTGGCCGATCTTTGATCGGGCGAGCGGGGGTGCTCATGAAATGACCTTCCCCAATCGTACCCAAGTTCCCGAGCCGAGGCAACTTTGGTGATGACGGACACATGGCCTTAGGCACGAGTCAGGGTTTCCTAAATTCCCCCAAAATAAAATATTTAGGTGGCGACTCTGTATCTAGCAAAGCAGTCCATGTTTGGCACTTCTTTCTAAAAATCAGTTTTTCAAAATGATTTGCCGGATTTGGACTCTTTGGTGATTTATCGATCTTGCATTGCACTTTGCGAGATTAGATTCAGAACCGTGACATCGAGTCCGAACTATAGTGAGCCCAATGAACAAAACGGGATTTTCCCAGGACGTTTCGAGGACGTCTACAATATTATGTTCTTTGTTTTTCTCATCAATTGCAATTGGCACTTGTAGCCATGGCAAAGAATCAGAATGAAATTGCTTTACTTTTCACTTTGGTTTCTAATGTGGTGAATATTGTTGGAGCATCATGTAAACGCCGAGATATTGTTAGGGAGAAGCAAGCTACAAAAGTTGTTGAGGCACTTAATATTGGAGAGCTATCTAGTAGGCAAGGCTTAAATCAAGAAACTAATCTTAAACGTGCTGGTGATACACGTTGGGGTTCATACTATGCTTTAGTCAGCTTGGCTAGTATATTTTCAACAGTGATTGATGTGCTTGAAATGATTTTGGAGGATGGTTCAAATTCAGAACAACGAGCAGAAGCAAATGTATTTTTGGACTCAATTCAATCATTTGAGTTTGTATTCAACCTTTATTTGATGAAAACGATATTGGCTATTACAAGTGAGTTATCGCAAGCACTACAAAGGAAAGATCAAGATATTGTTAATGCCATGAATTTAGTTCAAATTTCTAAAGTACGGCTCCAAAATATGAGGGAGAGTGGGTGGACATCTTTACTTGATGATATTTTGTCTTTTTGTGAAAAGCATGAAATTGATATTCCCCAAATGGAAGATATGTTTGTAGCTCGAGGGAGAAAAATGCGCGATGCTCAAGAAATTACAAACTTATATCACTATCGCGCTGAGTTATTCTACACTGTTTTGGATATGCAAGTTCAAGAACTAAATGCTCGTTTCACTGAGTCGAACACTGATTTGTTACTTTGTGTGGCATGTTTGAATCCATCTAACTCTTTCTCTAGTTTTGATAGGAAAAAGTTAATTCATCTTGCTGAATTTTATCCCAAATAATTTTCTTTAGTGGAGCTCATGGTACTCAATGATCAACTTGATACATATATTATTGACATGCTATCCAGTAGTGAGTTTTCAATGTTGAATGGAATTGCCAATCTTGCTAAGAAAATGGTAAAGGCTAGAAGAGACAGAGTATATCCATTGGTGTATTTGCTCTTGACTTTAGCATTAATCTTACCTGTTGCAATTGCTACTGTTGAGAGGGTATTTTCAGCTATGAATATTGTGAAGAATCAGTTGCGGAACCGAATGGGGTGATGAATGGATGAATGATAGCTTGGTTGTCTACATTGAGAGAGATATTTTTGATGGCATTGACAATGATACTATTATGGAACGATTTCAAAAGATGAAAACTCATCGGGGTCAATTGTAAAAGTTTAAAATTTAAAACTATTTGTAATAGATATTAATTTTTAATGGTTAACATTAGCTCGAAAAATTATTATTATGCTATTGTTATTGTTATTGATTGGGAAAGAAAAATTTTGAGATTGTAATTAATGGGTGCCCCCCTATATTAAATTCCTGGCTTCGTCACTGTATATATATATATTTATATAGCACTTTCGTAACAATATGAGAAAGCTAATTGCAAAATTTTTAAGAATTGTTACAAACAAAAAGTGACCTAGAATGTAAGAGAAGTTATTCAATATTTTAGGGTCACAGTCACGTGGTGTCCCAAATCAAATATAATTGGTGAAAAAGATAGGATTCACTAATTTTTGTTAATAATAGAAATAACAAAAGATATGATAATTGGTGATTGGTTAGGAATGGGAACGCAGTGTCCTTGGAGTAGCTAATAATTTTCCCACATGTTGACTCCAGATCTCACACATTATGTCACATTCGTGTCTCAAAACTTTTGTGTTGTTCGCATAGTAGTTACAAAATAGACACAAAGGGACCCCTTACACTGTGTTTGGCTGAGAAATTTGAGAAGGGATTTGAAAAAGAAAGAAAGAAAAAAGATGTATGAAATTAGGTGAAATGTAAGTATATTTTATTCATGTTTTACCTATCTTTTCCATTTCCTTTTCCAAATCCCTTCCTAAATCTCCCAACCAAACACAACATTAGTAAACTCAGGTTCTACGGCAAGATTCTGGAGAAAAAATTCAATACAACTATGATACCACGTTATCATGCATGCATGGTACCATTGTAGACCGCCCGAACTCTACTCCGTGCGCGAAGGCGCAAATTGTAGTTCTTAGCTACTACAGTTCGGACTCCTGTCACGGTTCTAAATCTAATCTCACTTTCCAAATTCGGCAATTGGTTTTGAAAAATCAATTTTGAATCAAAAGCGCCAAACATGGACTGCTTTGTCAGATTTCAGAGTTGCCACCTAAATGTTTTGTTTTTGTGAAATTTAGGAAATCCTGACTCGTGCCAAAGGCCACGTGTCCGTCATCACCAAAGTTGCCTCGGCTCGGGAACTTGGGTACGAAGGGGGAAGGTCATGAAATGAGCACCCCCCGCTCGCCCGATCAAAGGATCGGCCTCTACTAATCATGATATGTTGTTTTGAAAACACATGTGTTCTTATTCGGTTTATTAGCTAACTTACTATGTGATGCGCACAGCATACAAGTATAGACTAAATTACTCAATTTGGAACAAAACATCTCATGTTTGTTTTAGAAAATGGTTTGAAAGTGCTACTCGCAAGTAGGCTAAAGCGCGGATTTGCCACCCTCAAGTGGGCTTAAAACATGATGATTTGCCACTTTAAGTGGGCTTAAAACTCACATTTTGATGAATTGTTCCAATTCAAGCAATGAAGCCTTCATCCACAGGCATTCATGCAGTTATATCAATTAAGCAAATAGCCTCATGGCAAGTATGCTATCATGGCAACCACTTACACACTTGCAAGGATGCTAAAGCGTAAACACTCACAGTGTACTCCGAGCCAAAACAGAAGCTAGTTAGTAATCATGCATGATCCTAGCTATGTTGAGATGCCTAATGCAACACATGCAAAAATGCAACTAAAATAGGCTCAGCTATCTAGAATGGCATATGAATGCAACACTTGATAACATGTATTCAAGTAAGTATTGAAATATAATGCAGTTTGTATGATGCGTCGAGCCCAGTGCATGCAATACGAATGAATGATGCATGCATGCAAAGCATAAGTATGCTAATTGAAATATGTCCTAATCTAACCACTGAAAGCGGATAAGTAAAAGAGAGAAAGACATGGGGTTGGAAGACATTCACACATACACGCACACTTATTACAACATTGTGCCCTCTCGACGGAGGGTCCAAATAGAAGAGAGCTAACTAGCTACGCTAATTAAGCTAACTATTACAAGCCAACTAATTAACTAACTATTCTAGCTAATTAATTACAACACAATTGAATAACTAGCTAATCTAGGCTAATTAGAATATTACAACATTTTAAACTAATTAATTACAACACAGGTAATTAACTACATCTAGCTAACAAAGCGATAAATGGCCTCACGGGCGAGGGAGATATGCATGCTCGGTCGCGTCCTCCAGGAAATCCACTACCTTGACTCTAAATGCCTCTGTTTGCACTCTTTTGGACTTTTGAACATTATGCCAACTTCTAGAATGCTTTTATCTGATCTCAAGAACACTCTGAGAGCTCATCGGCCAGAGATGGTGGCCATCGGCCAATAATGACGGTCGGTTGGCTGGATTTGGTGGCCGGTCGGCTGGGAGATGTGGCCGATCGGCCATTGTTTCCCTGAATTTCCTCCTTTTGCTGCAACAGAGCACAAACAAAGGCATGGCAATGTATTTGTAAGGGAATGTGTGTACCACCACACTCCTTATCATGACTCCTTATCATGCCTCAAGCTCAAAGGAGTGTGGTACTCGACTCTCGGGCCACCAACCGAGCATCGCAATGCACGATGGCCGAGAAGCCAAGTTTGTACAAGTCAATGAATGCACAAATAGACTCGATGAGCCTCCACCCTATCATGCACGATCAAGGGTGTCGGCGACTAAGAAATGAGGCACGTTTCATCACTTTGAGTATAAAACGTCCCTCGTTTCTCGTGTTTGGATTAACGTCCGATCCAAACACATGCAATGCAACACAAACATGTTATCTTGGCATGTTTTACTTCAATTCAATTTGTTTACTCATTTTAGATTACCAATTAATCCTTTAACCGGTTAAGTCCAAAAGTGAGAAGTCCTCTAAATGGAAAGACGGACTAAGCCACAAGCATCTTGAGCATGAAAGAAGCATCATGCCATTGGTTAGTAGAAACCCTCAAGAGAAGGCTAAAACCATTAGGCATGAACGCCTCGATTTCGTGCTCAAACCAACAAAGGGCTTAAAACCTCTTTCAAAGTGATATAACAAATGAAGAAGGGGATGCAATGACATATATTCCAGCACTGAAATAGTATGCTAAATGACATCAAAACACGAAAATGATGCATGCAAGGCATACTCGGAGTCGAAAGCATTGAAACTAGCAAAGAGCATAGCACTATAGGCATACAATACCAAGCCCAAATGACCAAACCAACCTTGGACAGAGGTTAAATATGCCAAAACAGTGGCTGAAATATACTAAGATCAAGGCATATAACACAAAGAAAATATGCACATTTGATGGCTCGCAAACAAGGCATGAAGACACAACTCTCAAACACATTGAAGGAGTGGAAAATGTGAGAGTGTGGCAATGACATATGCTCTGAAATTACATACCAAATGAAGCCATATCATGCACACATCACAAATATAGCATGCTAGTGGTCTCAAAGCTCAAGACTAGTGAAGTCATTTACACTATAGCTATACAAAACGAAGCTCATATGACCAAGAAAGCTAAAAAAAGTCCTAAAACAGCCCAAATGGAGTTCTAAAACATTCTTGAAACAAGTCAAGAATAGCTAGAATGAAAGGCTAACACAATAACACATGTTAGGCAATTTAGCACAATTGCACTACAAGCATACAAAGCAAAGCTCGAGTGATCAAACCGGCTCAAAACAGAGCTAAAGCATGCTAAAACAATAGCTAAAACAAGCTGGAGTTAAGCTAAAATAAGCTAGCATGATTGGCCAAAACATCAAGCATGTTAGACTAGTAAGCATGGTTACACTACAAGTACCAAAATCAAACAAGAGGTGACCCAACCAACCAAAATCAGAGTTAAAGCATGCCAAAATAACACCAAAAACATGCTTGAACTAAGCTAATACAAGTCACAAAAACATGCCACTTTGCAAGGCTAACTAGGCATAGCATGGAGAGACAAGGAGGGGAGGCCACCCCCTCCTATTTGGGACCTCAAAACAAGTTTTCTACCACTGAAATTCCTCTGGAATTCAGTGGTTAAAGGGTCAAAAGAGTTGGTTTGAAAGGTGATGAAAGATGGCTCAAAAGGCTTTACAAGCCAAAGAGCAAAGGGGGGGAGGGGGAAACCACCCCCTAACCAAACATGGCTCAAACTACCATTTTAGGACTGAAAAACAGAGGAAAAACAGGGGGTTTTGTAGTTCAATACCACCCCAAAAACAGTCCAAAACAATAGAAAAAGGATGGTGAAGCAAGTGTGCAAAACAAGCTTAAGGGGAGAGAGATATACCTCTTGATGCACAGCAGCAAAAAGAACCACTTTCTTGGCTCAAATGACCCTTAAACAGCCCAAAAATAAGTTCCAAGGGACCTCATCCCAATGACATGCAACTTTGATGAAGGAAGTGTATGCAAATATGTAAGGAATTCTCACTTTCAAGCCTAAAACAAGAGGAGAGAAGGAGAATTCTAGAGAGAGGGGAGAATTTTCTCACAAAGCTCCTAGAGAGAAAGGATTCTAGAGTGAGAAGCTCTCAAATTTTCTCTAAGCCTTTAAAATGTTCTAACCTTGCAAAACAATAGATATGGTATCCATATATAGTAAAAGGAAAGCTTCAGGTAAAAAATATCTGAATATGGGACAGCTGGAGGTTGTGTGGAACAGCTGAAGGGAAAAGATCTTCAAATTCTGAGTTTTTTGGACATTTATGGCCGACCGGACATCTTTTTGGCCGGCTTGCTACTAATGGTGGCCGACCGGCCACTTCTGTGGCCGATTGCAAATTCTGCTCTGCAGGCTCGACTTCAAATGGACATAACTCCTTCACCTAGACTCCGTTTCAGGTCATTCTTGTGTCTAAAATGAAGCCCCAGAAGTAAGATTTCCAATGGTGGCAGCCTCACCTCAAAATTCCAACTGTACAAAAAGTTATGCCTCTTTTAGTAAAGACTGCTCAGTTTTGATCATAACGGATTGATGCCCAACTTCCAACAACCATATCTCCCTCATCCGGACTCGGCTTTAGGAGATTCTTGAGTGAAAAATGAAGCCCCAGAAGTCTTATTTCCAACGGTAGTGGCCTCATAGCTTAAATCCAAGTGTATAGATGGATAGGCCCGATTTAGCGAGGGCTGCTCGACTCTCTCTCAACGATTCATGCCCATCTTTTCCCCCAACTTGGTTTCTTCCCTCTCCTCTTCTTTTCTTCAACTCCAAACCCCTAAACAAGATGTTTTAAAGATTTTTCAAAGAGTTCACCTTTCTTTCATTCATTTCCACTTTGTCCTTGCTCGGTTTACCGAAAAACGCGACATTTAACAAAATGTGAGCCTCGGAGCATCGCAGAAACCTTTTTTCAAAATATTTTAAAAGAGAGGGTTTTAAGATCTAAAATGTTTTTGGTCCAACAATGGGGTGCGAGGTTTGGATTTGGAGTTCTCCTTGCCAAAGAAATCGAACCTTTGCATAGCATAGCCTGCATCACTAAGTAAGCAATCAGCGGCACCCAAGTCTTAAAGGCGGTCAAAAATGGGGTGTCTACAACCATCAATTAAGATTTTATCATTTGTTCACTATATATAAATATCAACCCCACCATAATGATATGGAAAGTTACATGGAAGATATTCAAATGACATGGGTGTGTACATTTAAAATGTGAGATTCACTCAACATGTGTTCACTACAACAAAATGTACTTTTGGCGATTAAAAGATTTTGTCACCAAAAGTACAATTTTTGGCGACTAAAAATTATTTTTCTCAGCGTTGGTTCAAGATCTAGCTACTAAAATATTTTAGTCGATAAATATTTACTATTGGCAACTAAATTCTAATTTAGTTGGCAAAAATTCCACTTTTAGTGACTAAACAGGATATTAGTCGCCATTAGTTCACATTTTAGGCTACAAAAAATAAATTTAATCGGCAATATTGCTTTTTCCCCGACTAAAATAGAAATAAGTCACGAAATAGGACTTTTGTCAACTAAGATTTTCATCGTTGTTGAGTGATATTTGGCTACAAAAGCAGTTAGTCGGCATAATGCATTCCTTTCCTGACAAAAAAGCAAATTAGTCACTAAAGGTTGAAATTTCAACGCGAGCCAATTCTTTTATTGCTATGCGCGCGTTGATCTCTGTTAGGAAACACTACTTCACAATAGTGTATCACACACACACCTCACCAAACCTCACAGAAATCACCCCCTTCACTGTAGCTTACCGTATGGGCGACATTGCGACGACCACTGCCACCGGCATAAATCACCACCGTTACAGTCACACATAATAGGTTCTCTCTCTCTCTCTCTCTCTCTCTCTCTCGCTCTCGAGCTCTCTCACTCATAGTCTTTCAATGTCTTTGTCTCTCTCTCACTCTCTATCTCTCTCCATCGATAGAGCTCTCTCTCCCTCTCTGTCCATCTCTCTCTCTCACTCACTCTCTCCCTTCATCTATTTCCCCATATCTCACACTTGCTCTAGGATTTTATATGATTTTTGTTGTTTAATTTTGTGTTGATTTTGAGTTAATGTTGTATTGATTTCCCACACTTGGTATAGGGTTTGTGTTGATTTTTACACAGAAATCCCAAATTCAAGCTGGATTGAGCAAGAATTTGGGACATGACTGGGGTATTCTAATTCTAAACTATTTACTAACAGTAATAAACTTGTACAGAATGTATTGTCCACTTTCACTCATGATGGTGAGAAAATTGAAGCAAATGTGGGAAACCTAGATGGATTACGAACTTTAAACCAAATGTAGAACTTTGGCATTCATTCTGCTTTTCTGTGATTCGATCCCTAGCTTCGAGCTCTATATTACGGTTCTGTATTCATGAATTGTGTCATTTGCTTTCCATTAATTCGTGTTTCAGATCCATGAATCCGTGAAATTATGTTCTGAAATATATAGGACATGCTCTCTCTTTACGCTGTGTTGTGCTAATTAGTATCAAATAGATGTCTGCGAGTGAAATTAGGTTCGAATTGGTTTGACCTGTTTGCTTTATTCATATCAATCTTTCTTATTTGATTGTTCTCTTGAGCTATATCGAACCTATATTCATGTCCTTTTTGTTCAGCTAAGTGGATCTACTTGAAGAAACATTTAATTAAGTTATATGCTTTGTAATATATATATATGTGTGTGTGTGTGTGTGTGTGTGTGTGTGTGTTTGTGTGTGTGTGTTTTTATTTGTCTTCATTCTCCAATTTTGTTGACAAAAAGAAGGAAAATGGAACTGTTATGATGTTTTTAGAAACTTTGAAGGCCCCTGTTTGCAATTTTATTAGATATTCTCAACTCTAGATGTCTTTCAGGAAAAGTAGTAATAAATTGGCCTTAAATGTTTATTCCTTTTCTTAATTGCTGTTGTGTATCATGTGTTGTCATACTTTGTGCATGACTTGCCAAAAGGAATGAATGACTATAATTATGGAGTAGTTAGTGAGATATTAATACACAGTAGACTACTCCAAAAGGTTAAGTTATTAGGCAGTGTAAATCAAATCCTTAAATTCATCAACAACCATTCTATTAAAGAAAGTTAAAGAAAAGAAACAAATTTTGAAGGAAAATGGATGGGGCGGCTGGGAACTTGTTCAAGGAAAAGGTTAAGAGTCACTGCCAAAAGAACATTTTAATCGAAGTATATCCTCTAGCTTGAGGCGGACCTTGGCACAATGGTAAGGTTACTCCATTATGACTTAGGGTTCATGGGTTCGTAACCTTTGATAATAGCTTGGTTGTTTCTTCTACTTATGATGGTTTTGTTTGGTGAATTTTCTCATTCTTTTTTAGCTCTCCTTGTTTATGTTCTACTTGTATAATCCAAACAGTTAGTTGTTTCACCCTAACTTTTGAATACAATTCCTAAAGCATGTGTTTTCAAATTGTAAATATATGTTGCAAATAAGTGAAAACTAAAAGATAGGTTGAAAAGATGGACAACAATTGGATGATGATGAAAGACACTGAATTCCATTGTTGAGGAATTTTGTTTATTTAGTGTCTATTCTTACGTTAATCTTTGCCTGATTTGTAGGGTTCAAAAGAGGGACAAGAGTTGGCTGATGATAAAAGATAGATTGAAAAGTAAAGAGTATCAACAAGGTGTTAAGTCATTTATTGACTTTGCTACAAAGAATTTAGGCCCACAAGATGACATTCATTGTTCGTGTGTTGATTGCTTGAATGGCACAAAACATAGTCGAAAAGTTGTATGGCTGCACTTGATTCGAAGAAGAATCGCGTGTTCTTATAGAACTTGGGTGCACCACGGGGAACATGTTCCTATGTCTCATGATCAACCGAGTGGGTCAAACGATGATGGTCAAAGATATGGAGCTACATCCTTTGACAGTGATGATAATTTGGGCAAGTTGCCTATTATGTTGGAGGAGATTTACATGAGTGGCCTCATGGATGATCATATCGACGAAGAAAAAGATAGCTCGGTGAGAGAAAACTTATTAAAGTTGATTAGATTGTTTGATGATGCTCGACGCAAAGTTTACCCGAGGTGTGAAAAGTTCTCCTTGTTGTCCTTCATTATTAAGATACTTCACGTTAAGGTGTACAATAAGTGGAGCAACAAATCTTTTGATATGGTTATGCAAGTTTTCAAAGACATTCTACCAAAGTGTGACAAAACTGTTCCATAGACCCTTTATGAAGCGAAAGGTTCTTACGTGAATTGGGTTTGGGATACGAGGCCATTCATGCATGCAAGAATGATTGTATTTTAGTTTGGAAGGACAACGCAAAATTGGAGAATTGTCCTACGTGTAAGGTGTCTAGATGCAAGTTGAACAATAAAAGTGGTAAAAAGATTCCTAACAAAATATTGAGGTACTTTCTTTTGACATCGAGGTTGAAAAGGTTGTACATGTCGAAAAAAATAGCTACAGATATGAGATGGCACAAAGAGCAGCGTGTCGATGATGGAATATTAAGGCATCCAGCTGAGGGTCAGGTATGGAAGGATTTTGATATGCAGCATCCTACATTTTCTATGGAACCCCGGAATGTAAGGTTAGGGCATGCCATAGATAGTTTCAATCCGTTTGGAAATAAATATGAGCACATTGTACAGCATGTGACCCGTAATCTTAATGCCTTACAATCTCCCCCCATGGAAGTGTATGAAAGAGCCATTTTTGATGATGTCATTGCTTATTCCTGGTCCATCTGCACCTAGAAGAGACATCGATGTTTACATGCAACCATTGTGGAGGAGTTAATAAAATTGTGGGAGCATGGTGTGCAAACATATGATGCCTCAAATAGTCAAATATTTAGAATGCATGCAGCAGTCATGTGGACCATCCATGACTTCCCCGCATACGGTAACATGTCTGGTTAGGCTACAAAAGGTTACTTGGCCTGCCCTAACTGTAACGTGGATGCATCATCTCAGAGTCCGCGAAGTAAGATAGGGTATATAGGTGCCCGCCACTACTTACCTGAGAACCATAATTGGCGAAGGAGAAAGCTCTTCAACGGTTAACTTGAGAATCGGTCCAAACCTGTGGAGTTATTGGGAGAACAAATACCGGAGCAAATTGATTCTAGGATGTACAGGTCACATGGAAAGCATCCAGACAACCGAAAAGACAAAGGAATGAAAATCCAACTTTCAATTGGACAAAAAGAAGCATTATGTTCGACCTACCCTATTGAAAAATGTTGAAGTTTCGACACAACCTTGATGTCATGCATATAGAGAAGAATATATGTGACAATCTGTTTGGGACACTATTGAGCATAGATGACAAGAACAAGGACACAGATAAAGCACTCTTGGATCTAGAAAACATGCAAATACGAAAGGAGTTATATTTGAAGCGGCATTCCAATGGCTCATTCGAGAAGCCTCCGGCATTGTACACATTGTCCCCAATAGAGAGACAAGGTTTTTGTGATTTCTTAAAATCGATTAAGTACCCTGATGGCTATGCAGCAAATATATCTAATTGTGTCACCGCTCATGGTGGAGAATTAACTAGCCTCAAAAGTCATGACTGTCATGTCCTTCTACAAGGACTACTTCCAATTAGGATGTGTGTCACGACCCAAACCCGGCCCTATGGGTTAGGCACCGTAACCGGCCAGTAATCCGTGATTACCGAAGGCCTGCTGAACAGTAATACAATAAAACAGAGTACAGGGCCTGGCGGAAGCCAATACAGTAAATAACTAGTGTCCATGGAGCTGTGGAAATCTGTATGCCAAAAACATTTTATGCATTCACACGGTTCGAAACGGTACAGTCTACACAATCATTTACAAACATTCAGTACGGGGACTTAATCCCTCGACAACGGTACAGTATAACAGTAAACAGTCTATACAGTGATACAACACAGTGAGGAGACCGACGGGAAAAACTAAAACAAAATCCCAAGGCCATAACACGGCAATGCGGAACCTCACAGTGAGGCACATAGGCTGGCTGACAAAACTGGAATAACCCCGACGCTTCTAGCTCTGGTCCGGTGCCTGTACCCCTACATATATATATATGAGCAGTGAGCTAAAGCCCAGTGAATAACATAATGTATAAAGAGGTTAAGAATGTAATGTCCTTACGGTAATGAAAACAGTTCATTATTTCAATCAGTATTACAGTCGTTCAGTACAATAAACAGTCATATGTGGTACATCCATTAGCATAACAGTAACAGTAGGTCAAAAGACCGAACAATAATGATGGCCAGTCATTCAGTAAACAGTATGGTTCCACAAGGGAACCGACAGAGATCTCTGTAACAGTAACAGTAGTGCTAAGGATGCCACAGTACAGTTCAGAAATAAAGGACATACATTCATTCAGTAAATAATTCCAGTTCAGTAAACAGTTCAGTTCAGTATTCAAAAGATGACCATTTTGAACATATCTTTATACAATCGTTACTCACAGTGATTGGGCTACAGTGTGCTAGAGCGCGTCTCTCCAGTCGCCAACCCTAAACAGTTAACAAATAGAACGCACACTAAGTTTAACAGTCGGGAAGGATGATAATTAAATCCCTAAATTTCCTCGGTGTGGTTCTATGTCTAAATCCTCATTAAGATGTCTTAAACTAGGCCTAAGAATGCCTAGGATGCGATGAGGATGCAAAAATACAGTCGGAAGGCATTTTTCAAAAGTTGCTGAAAATAGGCGCTTCGCTCGAGCGAGCCTCCCTTCGCTCGAGCGAGCTGATGAACAGTGAAAATACTGGATGCTCGATTTTTACGCGCGATACCACGCTCGATGCTCGCTCGAGCGGAGCCCTGAATAAAGGAGCTCGCTCGAGCGAGGAATCCTTCGCTCGAGCGAAGAAGCAAAATCTGGAATTTCCAGATTTGTCTTCTAAGTTCGAACCAAGCATTCAATCATCCAAAACTCAACCTCTTGGCCCCAAAATCTGGGAAATACTTCCAAACTCAATATTTAACAAGTTTCAAAAGCCAATTTGCACATGCAAGGGCCAAGAGTTGATCAATTAAAGCCATTTTACAAACCCATGTCAAGAACAATTTCCAAACACGCAATGAATGAGTTTTAAACTCAAATTCAATCTCCAAATCTTACTCTATTGAGCTCCAATCTTTGAAAACAACTTGAAAACATGGACTATGATAAAAACATGGACATGCATGTATCATTCTTCAAGAATTTAACTTCAAAATGCATCAATTCAAACATGCATGCAACATTAAGCTCTATTTCAACATATATGAACTAATTTATGGTTCTATTCTTCAATTAAACATGAGGCATGCAAGAACTTGCTCAATGTCAACAATGAGAAGACAAATTCCTTACCTAGGTCTTGTATTTGGGATAGGGAAGTTCAATTTACAATCATCTTCTAAGATTACTAAGTCTTCAAGCAATTCTACAAGACCAAATTGATTTCACTCCAAGTCCCTCACTCTCTACTCTCTTGGTCGGTTAGGAGCAAGAATAAGAGGCTGATCAATGTTTGCTAAGTGTATAAGGCACAATAGAATTGAATAAACAATAGTCCACTCCTGATGGCATTTTGGTAAATAAGCTGAACTTGGCAATTAACTCATTTCAATCTAATTTAATCATTCCTAATCAATTTTCAGATAATTATACCATTAAATCACAAATATTCTACCGATTACAAAACACTAAACGGTTCTCCATTCAGCCGCCGATAAGGCCTTCAATTAGCAGTTTAAACATATGAATTCAAACAGATACTCAATCAATTAAACAGATGCAACACGCAATTCAATAAATAAACTTATTCAATTTCAGTTTCGATTTCATTCAGTCTGTTCAGCAGTTCATCCAGTTCACTTATCAGTCATTATCAGTTCAGTTTAGCAATAATCAGTATATAATTCAGTGGTTATTCGGTAATCAGTACGAGGGTTGTTACAATGTGTGGATACCTTTCCAAGGACATTGGGACCACACTTTTTGAGTTGGGAGCTTTCTTCAAACAGTTGTGCTCAAAGACATTGATGGTGATTGATTTGAAGAAACTGGAGGAACAAATTGTACTTATACTTTATAAGCTTGAGAAGATTTTTCCTCCTGTGTTTTTTGATGTCATGGTCCACTTGGCAATTCATTTGCTTCACAAGGCTATGCTTAGAAGGCTTGTGCAATATCGATGGATGTATCCTATTGAGAGGTAATACCATGAGTCCCCTTTCATATGCATTTAAATATAGTGCAAAATGTAAATATTGACTTTCAAATCATATTGCCATGTATGATGCTCGGACTTCTAAAAGGATTTGTTAAGCTCAGCTAGAAGGTTCCATTGTGGAGGCTTACATTTCCAAAGAGTGTACGACGTTTTGTTCAAAGTATTTGGATAGAGTTGAAACAGTGTTTAATCGGGAAGAAAGGAACTATGACGGGGGTGACAATGGCCTGGGGTTGGCGGTTTACACTCAAAATGTTTGTCTGTTTGGTCTACTTGCAAGGGCAATCGATGTCTCTAGCCGACCGTGAAATGGCTCATTAATTTGTCCTACACAACAGCTCAGAAGTAGAAGAATATCTAGAGTATGACTCGAACCTTTCGACGTACTATATGTGAGCTATATGCTTTTTTTTTTAGTAATCATTCTTCAAATTACTTATGAATTACATTGTATTAACTAGGGAACACAAGATGTTGTTGCAACAACAATATGGAAGTGCACGCGACATTGCCAAGAGATAATGCAAAGAATTTCCTACATGGTTCAAAGATCGCGTAAGCTAAAATTCCTTACAGTATAGTTTACACATGAAGTTAAGTTATGTCAAAAATAACATGACACTTTTTTTTTTTTTTTTATGTAGATGAACCAATTACGAAACAACAAGTCATCCAAAGCAACCGATGAGATGTGGGCATTAGCAAATGGTCCTAATGGCTTAGTGAACACATATTCGGGATGCATTTGTAATGGCGTCCGATTCCATACTCTTGACCGTGACAACCGTCGTAAAAGTCAAAATAGTGGATTGGTAGTGGAAGAGGACCATGAAGGCCAATTGATAAATTTCTACGGCTATATTTGCAAAGTTTGGGAAATGACATATTTAGGCATCGTGTTGTTTTATTCCAATGTAAATGGTATAGCAGCAATAGTAGCAGAACTTTGTGAGTCAAATCACATTTGACTACTATTGATGTAAGAAGTCGATGGTATAAAGATGACCCATTTGTGTTACCAAGTGAAGTTCAACAAGTTTTCTATGTTCATGATACGAAGTTAGGTGCGAATTGAAGAGTAGTAGAAAAATTCCAACATCGAAGAATTTGGGATGTGCCAGAAACTGATGATGTGTTCCAACAAGATGAAAGCCCTGATGTTGTACCAATTGAGACTATGGATGACAATGTGGTTTTGCGTCGAGATGATATTGAAGCTAAAATTATTCCAACAGAAGTTTTGCAGTTTGATAACCGTGTACAACTCGAGGTTGTTATGGGTGATGACTTCATCTATGATGATGAAGATGAACCAACAATTGAGGGTGACGATGAAGAAGAAGATGAGCTTGAAGTGATTTTGATACAGATATGGACATAGAGTCTTGATGTATGAGTTCTAAATTTGAATGTGTGTTCTTGGTAGTCCTTATTTTGTTTTTTTGTCCTTCTTTTGTTGATGTAATGGGGAAAAGGATGAGACTTGTTCTTTGTCTTTTATGTAATGCGATGAGACCTCATGTTTTTCATTTTCAAGATGTAGTTGTAATATTTTCTGCAATGTTGAACCTCTTAAATTGATGAACCTCTTCATTTGAAATTTATGCTTGCCACTAAGTCACATACAACACCTTTCTTTGACAAGCATGATGAAGTACTTTTCCTATACTTTGATAAGCATGATGAAGTAATTTGTGAATGATTTAGCTTCTGTTAATTATCCATATTGCTGAAATTCTGTAAATAATTTTGTGTATGTGATGTTTTTACTTAATGTATATCGTGTTTGCAAATACATTGCAGCTAGCAGCATGGTGCCTGAGATGAACAAATGGTCTGGTGATATGTTTGATATTTTCTGTTTGGTTGTTGAGAAATCAAGAAAGGAATATAAGTTGATATTCATACTAGTATTTTTAGAGTAATTGTTATAAAATCAAAAAGCAAAAAAAAAAAAAAATCAAACCTTTAGAGACTAATTTTAGTTGTCTCAAAAAAATTATAACCTTTGCACACCACTTTGATTTGTCCTAAAAATTAAAACTTTTAGAGACCACTTTCATTTGTCTCTAAAACTAAACTTTTGGAGACCAATTTCTGTTGTCTCAAAAATTAATTTTTTGTCTTCATAACTACTTCTTTTGCTCTGGACTATAATTAGACTTTTAGAGACAAATTTTGGTCGTCTCAAAATCAAAAAATTTTGCAACCATATATTTTTGTCTTTAAAAGTCTATTTATAGTGACAAATGCAAAATTTTGTCTCTAAAAGTCATTTTTTTTACTTTTCCGAATGGGCCATTTGGGACAAACTTCACGACGGAGAAAATTAGTTAGCTAAAGTTTTTCCCAATAAACATTACACTTTTAGAGACGGAATAAATTTGTCCCTAAAAAGATGATTTCTTGTAGTGATTACTTAAACAATGATCTTTTTAGAAACCTTTTTGTATAAGAGCAATTTGAATGCATGACACTCTCCCCAATGTTGGCTTTTTTTATAATCGATAAAAAAATAATTATAAATATAAAATCATTACATAAAATTAGACAATTATAATTTAACAATGCATATCTATAAGTCTAACTATCACCACAAAACAACGGAGGAGTTACGGGTCGATCCTTTGGACTGGACTTAATACCCATGAGATCCTGTTTCAAAATAATTTTAGCCCACCTTTCCATTTTACCCCTGATAACCCACACGTTTGACTTCTCTACTTTGTGCACATGTCACTGCCATGACCCACCATCGCCCCTTCCAGCCATTGTCAATCATTTTCGATCGTCGGCGATAACCTTTGGAGACCTCTGATGATCACCTCCGGCAACCTCCACTCTTACCACTATCCTTTGACCTTTGATAATATTTTTTTAATCTCTTTTTCATCTCAAGTATGTCACTACTACCACCATCTCCTCCTCAGATCTAGTGGCAACAAAAGAAAATGAGAAGAAAAATGATAAAGAGAGACGAGAAGCCATTACCAGAAAATAGTTCTCATTATTTTTCACATTCACAGATCAAGTCAAAGAATCATAAATCAAATTCAATGATAAATTTATCACTGTTTGTTTTTAAAAAAATTACAAAAGGAAAATCAAGAAATCACCATTACAAACCAACACAAGAATTAGAGATATATTCAGTGATAAATTTATCACTGATTGTTTGCAAAAAAAAAAAAAAATATGTAGAAGGAAAATTTAATCATCACCATTACAAATGATACATTTATGGAGGAAGATGGGGGCAATGACGATGTTAGATTCAATGATAAATTTATCACTGACTATTTGTAAAGAAAATTACAAAAGGAAAATAACCATTACAAATGATAAATTTATCACTGTTTAGTTTATCAAGTTTTATACAAAAACAAACATATTCAACAAATTTACTGATAAATTTATCACTGGGTTAAACAAGATAGGAGCTCCGATCGACATTAAAAATACCTAGATGAACCTATCACCGTTTTGATTTGACACCATGAACGCCTCTCTCATGTCTTTTTTTTCGTCTCGCTCGTCCATTATTAACTAGTACAGAGCTCCAAACTCGTCAATGTTGACACACTCATCTCCGTTCATGTCGATTTTCTTGATCTCTCTTAGATCTAACACCATCTCTCTCAAATCCAAGGGCCACAGAGGCAGCTCTCATGTTCACCAACACCAACTAACAACCGTTCGATTGTCGAGTCTTTGTCACAAACTTCCTCACCACCGTCGACGCCATGACCCCTTAATCTCCGCCCAACATTATAGTGGCGCAATCAATGGCTCTTGCAACACAACAGTGCATGAAATACCTTCTCACACTAATTACGATCTCTATACCCAAACCTTTCGTTGCCTCCCTTTTCAAAACCCAGATCCTTCGAGCTCGAGCGAGAGAGAGAGAGAAAAAAAAATTAAATAGAACCACATAACTCAAACCAAGCGCGCGAAGCATAATAGCAGGGGTAAAATCGGAACAAAAAAAATACAACTGGACTTCTTAGTGCATGAGATAAACACTTAGGACCTAATGAGTAATAGATTCAATTATTGGGATCGGCTGGTAAAAAGTTCCAAAAAAAATGACCTGGCCTAACCCAATTATCATTAAAGAAACTACCCAACAATCACTCAAAACAACTTTCATAATGCAAAAGAAATAATCAAAAAGTATCAAACTACATAGAATTTGAACTTGCAATTTTACACCACAATGTGGGGTTTGAAAAATGTCAAATATATGTCATCTTCTATTGTTTCCATAATTTTAATCCACGACGCTTAATATCACAATGAAATTATCTAACAATTGCACCGTTGGACACCCTCTAGATTTTGTACAATTAACTCCCATGCAAAATTATGTCTTTTGTTAATATTTAATTTAAATTAAAATATTTCACTCATAATTTTAAAAGTATTATTAATACATTTTTGTATACAAATTTAATTCATGAACCATTCTCTAATACTCACCTAAGAGGGTTTTTTTTTTTTTCATATCAAAACATTCATTATTATTATTATTCATAATTTTAAAAATATTATTAATACATAATATCATATAAATTTTTTTATGTAAAATTCAATTCGTGAAATTTTTTTGTAATTAAAATACCTACTTAACATGTGTTTAATTCTTAAATTTATGTAAGGATGTATATGTTGGAAAATTTGAATTAAAATTTACTCCAATGGTTGCGTCTCTTGAGATGGAAGGATGTGTCCTTTTGAAGGGTCACAACCTTTCTGAAGAGTCATGGAGGAATCTAGAAATTTCATCCCCCTCACTTCAATTTGTTGGACAATCTTCATTGTATTTAAATAAATAAATTCTATTTGTATACTAAACTACAAACATAATACAAAAGAAATATAGGAAATGAGATATATTGTTTGATTACAAAAATCAAACCAATAAATAAATAAAAACATATTTTTATTTTGTTACAAAAACAAAATAAAAATCTGAATTAAATAAATAATAAACCAGAAAATAAATTAACAACTTACTTGATTAATTTTTTGAACAATATTCTGATCAAGTCCAGTGTTAGACATTGTGTCTTTAAGACAGATTCGTCCTCTCCACGGTACTTTCAGTTTTTTGAACATCTATCTCCCAGGATAAAATGATCAACAATGAATAAATGCTGCACTACAATTTATTCGCACAACGAACACACTAAGTGTATACACTCTTTCTCACAGAAATTTAATGTAGTAAAATGCAGAGATTATTTGTAGAGGAGAAGTACGAAAATTATGAATGAAAACATCAAATGAGGGCTACCTATTTATAGATGGAGTGGTGGCTGTACAGATTTGAATGAACAGGTATGAAACTTGTTTGAACAGGTGCAAGACCTATTTGGCACTGTTTGAACAGATAACCGAATATGTTTGCTTTAATTTGCACAGATTTGAATTTAATTCGAACAGATAAAATTTGTACAGAAAAATTGAAGAGGTGTAAGCAAAGTTTTGAATTTTTCAACTGAAAATTTAAATTCAAAATTGCCAGAATTTATTTTTCCAAAACATAAAAATTAAATTCAAATGTTTTTGGCCCAAAAAGATAGGTATTGGGCCGGACAAGCCCAACCCAACCTCACACCACGCACCCGTGCCCAGGCCCAAGCCCAGCCCAGCCCGCTCGACCGGACGGCCGGCCGTGCGCACGTGGTAATTTTTGGGTCCAATGGATCTAGCCCATTTTGTCCATAACCTCCCTCTCTACAAAACTTGGGTGCCCATTGGGGCCTACCCCAAGCTCCAATTCCACGCCTTATAAATCCACTCAAAGTTTCCCACTAAATCAATGTGGGACAAGCCATAATTCAAACCTTAAGGAATTTTCACCAAAAACTCCATTTCCATGGAGCTCACTTTGGCTTCAATTTTCCATTCACCCGATAATGGTTTTGAGCAACCAAATATACTACGTGAATCACAATGCGGCATAGAACGTGTTACCACTTAGACCCGCCAACTTTGGCGCACGAGTCCCACCTAAAAAATAGACCAAATTTAAGAAAAAATTGTATTTTATTTCTAGAAATTTTTTTTTTTCAAACCATTTCTAACAAAATCCCCCACATGAATGGAATTTGAAGACAACGAAAATGCAACAATATGCAAAATTTGTCGAAAGAGTATAAATCGAAAATATCTTGCATCAGGATAGATAGCTTTCGGCCTTGAACCTTCCCTAGTGATAACCTATCGGACTTACTAGCTAACCAATGGATGCGATGCCTTGAATTGTTCAGCCGTTTGTGTAAGGCCAAGACAATAGATTTCACATAAAATATCTTCTGACACATCGTGGTTCTCACGGTTGTATTCATTTTGGCCTTGAACGCTTCTGGTTTTCATGAGTGCTTCTAGAGAATTTAGCCTCTTCATTCTCATAGAACCGGCCCCAATTCGACACTTATATATGTGATTCTTATTGTGAGTAACTCCTTATACTCGTCTTGATTTTTTATACCTAAATCAAGATATAGGTAATCATTAAAAGCTAAGCTTATCCTTAGATCCTTGCATACAACACATGTTGCAGATATCACTCTCACCATAGGAATGGGTAGGGAATTTTAATCCCTTGGTGATTTCTGGTGAGCCACACATAGCTTAGTTATCCCTTTGAACTTAGTTCTTGAGATCTCGAGTCATATAAGTAGGGTTACCATTATGATGACTCTTATGTAATAAGCTTTAATCACATCCCCTTCGATGAACTATACACTTGCTCTTTTGTCAAACCTTTTGTTAACGGATCCGCAATATTCTCTTTAGATTTTATATAATCTATTGAGATTATTCCATTTGAGAGCAATTGCCTTACGATATTATGTTGACGACGAATATGTCGTGACTTACCATTATACATATGATTATGTGCCCTGCCTATTGTAGATTGGCTATCACAATGAATGCAAATAGCTGGCACAGGTTTTGGCCACATTGGAATGTCTTCTAAGAAGTGGCGAAGCCATTCTGCTTCTTCTCCTACTTTGTCTAAAGCAATGAACTTAAATTCCATTGTGGATCGTGCGATGCATATTTGTTTCATGGACTTCCAAGAAACAGCAGCGCCTCCCAGAGTAAAGACATATCTACTAGTGGATTTTGAATCTTTAGTATCCGATATCCAATTGGCATCACAATAACCTTCGAGTACTGCTGGATATCGAGTAAAGTTCAAACCATGATCACGGGTGAATCTTAGACATCTAAGAAGCTGAATGATCGCTTTCCAATGGTCTTCTTCGGGGTTACTAGTGTACCTACTCAATTTACTGACTGTATAAGGGATGTCAGGACGAGTACAATTCATTAGGTACATTAGGCTTCCAATGATTTGGGAGTATTTTAACTGAAACACCGCATCACCTTTATTTTTTGATAAATAAAGACCGATATTTACAAGTGTTCTAGCTACATTCATATCATTCTTGATAAATTTACCAAGAATTTTCTCAATATAATGTGATTGAGATAATGCATATCCCTCAGATGTTTTAGTAATTTTCATTCCTAATATAACATCTGCGACCCCATATCTTTCATATCAAATCTTCTATTAAGCATTTGCTTAGTTGATTTGATCATATTTTGACTGCTTCCAATGATAAACATGTCATCAACATAAAGACAAACTATGACATATCTTTGGTCGGTGTTTTTAACATAGACGCACTTGTCACATTCGTTTATCTTAAACCCATTAGTAAGTATTGCATGATCAATTTTTTTCATGCTATTGCTTAGGTGCTTGTTTTAATCCATAAAGAGATTTTACAAGCTGACAAACTTTCTTTTCTTGTCCTGGTACTACAAACCCTTCGGGTTGCTCCATATAGATCTCTTCATTTAGATCACCATTTAAGAAAGCTGTCTTAACATCCATTTGATGTATTTCTAAATTGTACAACGCTGCTATGGCAATAAGCATGAGGATGGATGTTATTCTTGTCACAAGAGAATATGTGTCAAAATAGTCCAGACCTTCCTTTTGTCTGTAACCTTTTACTACAAGTCTTGCTTTATACTTGTCTATTGAACCATCTGCTTTCATTTTTCTCTTGAATATCAACTTATATCCAAGAGATTTAGAACCAGGTAGAAGATCCACCAATTCCCAAGTATGATTTTGCATAATGGATTCAATTTCATTATTAACAGCATCTTTCCACAAAGGTACTTCAGGACCTATTATTGCTTCCTTAAAGCATTGAGGTTCATTTTCTAACAAGTATGTCAGAAAATCTAGACCAAAAGATTTTGATGTTCTTGCTCTGTTACTTCGTCTTGGTTCATCATCAGTTAAATCTTATTGGTAGAGACCATTACTAGTCTCTTGTGTTTGATTGTCATTAGTTTCTTGACTTTGTGTACAATCATAAGTTCTTTTCTTTGAACTTAATTCCTGTCCTTTCTTGTAAGGAAATACATGTTTAAAAAACACAGCATTCCTTGACCCTATAATAGTGTTCACATTTATATCAGGTATTTCTGATTTATAAGTCAGAAACCGATATGCACTACTATTTTGAGCATAACCAATAAACACACAATCCACTATTTTTTGTCCTATCTTAGTCTTTTTAGGAACATGAACTTCAACTTTTGCTAAACACCCCCACACTTTTAAGTATTTGTAGGAAGGTAGTCGACCTTTCCATAATTCATAAGGAGTGCTGTTAGATTTCTTGTGGGGTATTTTGTTAAGAACATAATTAGCAGACAATATTGCTTCCCCCCACAAGTTCTGTGGTAAGCCTGAACTTAGTAACATGACATTCATCATTTTCTTTAAGGGTTCTATTCTTTCTTTCAACAATTCCATTTTGTTGTGGAGAATAGGGTGCTGTAATTTGGTGAATAATGCCATGTTGTGCACAAAATTCATTTAATGGTGCATCATATTCACCACCCCTATCACTTCTAACCATTTTAATGGTTTTTCTAAGTTGATTTTCAACTTCTGGTTTGTAGAGTTTAAACATTTCTAAGGCTTCATCTTTGCTTCTAAGTAAGTATACATAACAATATCTTGTGCAATCATCGATAAATGTTATGAAATACTTTTTACCTCCTCTAGTTTGAATAAATTTAAGATCACATACATCTGTATGAATTAATTCTAGAGGTTTGGTTCTTCTTTCAACTGATTTAAATGGAGCCTTAGTTTCGCTTCTACACAAATCTCACATTTGTGATTAGGATCAATTTCAAACTTTGGTATATAATCCAAACTAATTAATCTACGTAAAGTATCAAAATTCACATGTTCTAATCTACCGTGCCATAAATTCGACTCAAGAATATAAGCAAAAGATGTGTTATTCTTATTAATAGCAACTTTTGGTACAACCATCATTATATTTTATTTGAAGAGACCATCACTCATATATCCCTTACCAACATGCATACCACTCTTTGTTAATACAAATTTATCAGACTAAAAAACAAGCCTAAAACCATTTTTACTTAACAAAGAACCAGAAACTAAATTCTTTCATATGTCTGGTACATGCAGTACGTTGTTGAGGGTCAGTTCCTTCCTTGATGTCATCTTCAAGATCACCTTTCCTTGTCCAGCCACAGTAGAAATAGAAGAATTTCCCATGAAAAGTTGTTCACCATTTGCAGCCTCATTGTAGGTAGTGAACATTTTCTTGTCCACACAAATGTGACGAGTTGCCCCAGTGTCAACCCATCATTCTTTGAGATTTCCAACCAAATTAGCCTCAGACACCACAGCAGAGAGGTTGATGTCATTTACCCCATCAGAGATGTAATCTAATTCTGTCACATTGGCTTAATTGGTGGTCTTCTTGCTTATACTTTCGCGATCCTTCTTAGGGCGGCGGCAATCAGAAGTTTGATGTTCGGTCTTGCCACAGTTATAGCATTTACCTTTGAACTTTTTATTCTTTGTTGTCCCCTTGTTTAGGACCATCTCCAGTAAACTTGCTCTTTTTGTTATGTGGTTTGTGCACTTGTTCAACCACATTAGCCTTAGACTCAATGGGATTTTTCTCATTCCTCTTTTCAGCCTTTCGGTTATCTTTCTCAATTCTCAATCTTACAATTAATTTATCCACGGTCATCTCCTTGCTTTTATGTTTTAAATAATTTTTGAAATCTTTCCAAGTCGGTGGTAACTTTTCCACTAAAGCAGCGACTTGGAAAGACTCGCTAAGAGACATACCTTCAGATTGAATATCATGCAAAATTATTTAAAAATTTTGAACTTGAGAAATTACCATTTGGGAGTCTACCATAACGAAGTCAGAAATTTACAACAACAAATTTCTTTGTGCCGGCATCCTCTGTCTTGTATTTTTTTCTCCAAAGAATCTCACAATTCTTTTGCTGTTTTCATAGGGCTGTAAACATTATATAGCATGTTGTCAAGGCTATTGAGGATGTAGTTTCTGCACAGGAAATCTAAATGTTTCCAAGCATCTACAGCGGCAACAACTTGCCGATCACTTTCATCCTCTCTAAGTACTGGAGCCTCTTCACGGAGAAACCAGACCAAATTTAGAGTTGTAAGATAGAATAGTATTTTCTGCTGCTATCTCTTAAACTCAGTGCCATTAAATTTTTTCGATTTTTCTCCATGATTTATCGGAACTTGAACATGGTTCTGGATAGAGACCGGAATCCTTGTAACAATCGGATTTGAAGTAATACTTTCAGCAGCCATTATATCTGATTACAAAAATCAGAAAAAACCAAAACACAAATTAATTTTCTAGTTACTAAAACCAGAAAATAAATTATAACACAAAATAATTTTATTTTCCTTGTTACTAGAAAAATAAAATACCACAATAATTTTCTGTAACACAAATTAATATTCTGCAATTGTTAATGACACTAGTATATTACTACTAGTTGTCAAAGAAAATAGACAATATATTACTACTATCTATCAAACAGTATATTACTATTATTTGTTTTCCAATCAGAATATCACTTTGTGAAAACATAGAAAATTAAATACAATGAAGACACCAAAAAAATAAATAAATTATGTCTTAAGATTGTTGGACAATCTTTACTGTATTTAAATAAATAAATTATGTTTGTATACTAAACTACAAACAGAATACAAAAGAAATATAGGAAATGAGAGATATTGTTTGATCACAAAAATCAAACCAATAACTATAAAGAAATAAATAAAAACAGATTTTTATTTTGTTACAAAAACAAAATCAAAATCTGATTTAAATAAATAATAAACCAGAAAATAAATTAACAACTTACTTGATTAATTTCTTGAACAATGTTCTGATCAAATCCAGTGTTAGACACTGTGTCCTTAAGATAGATGTGTCATCTCCACGGTGCTTTTAGATTTTCGGATGTCTATCTCCCAGGATAAAATGATCAACAACGAACAAATGCAGCACTACAATTTATTCGCACAACGAACACACTAAGTGTATACACTCTTTCTCACAGAAATTTAATGTAGTAAAATGTAGAGATTATTTGTAGAGGAAAAGTACGAAAATTATGAATGAAAACATCAAATGAGGGCTACCTATTTATAGATGGAGTGGTGGCTGTACAGATTTGAATGAATAGGTATGAAACTTGTTTGAACAGGTGCAAGACCTGTTTGGCACTGTTTGAACAGATAACCGAATATGTTTGCTTTAATTTGCACAAATTTGAATTTAATTCGGATAGATAAAATCTGTATAGAAAAATTGAAGAGGTGTAAGCAAAGTTTTGAATTTTCCAACTGAAAATTTGAATTCAAAATTGCCAGAATTTATTTTTCCAAAACATAAAAAATAAATTCAAATGTTTTTGGCCCAAAAAGATAAATATCAGGCCGGATAAGCCCAGCCCAACCTCACACCACGCACTCGTGCCCAAGCCCAAGCGTAGCTCGGGCGGCGGCGGCGCGTGGTAATTTTTGGGTCCAATGGGTCTAGCCCATTTTGCCCATAACCTCCCTCAAAACTTGGCTGCCCCTTAGGGCCTACCCCAAGTTCCAATTACATGCCTTATAAACCCACTCAAAGTTTCCTACCAAATCAATGTGGGACAAGCCATAATTCAAACCTTACGGAATTTTCACCAAAAACTCCATTTTCATGGAGCTCACTTTGGCTTCAATTTTCCATTCAACTGATAATGGTTTTGAGCAACCAAATATACCACGTGAATCACAACGCGGCATAGAACACGTTACCACTTAGACCTGCCAACTTTGGCACACGGGTCCTAAAAAATAGACCAAAGTTTAAAAAAAATTCTTTTTTTTTTTTCAAACCATTTCTAACATAATTTGGATATAGAATTGTCATTTCTTCTTCACTTTGTATTTATTCTTCATATTTTCTTAATCTAATTTTCCTATAAAGAGAATATGCACAGCGAAATTCGCTAGACTTGCAATAGTCACTACTGGAAGTTTGACATTTAGTGGCGTTTAAAAAACGCCGTTATAAGTGCAAAAAACGCCGCTAATTCTTTTCATGACGTTTAGCACCAAACGTCAAAGACGCGACCATCGCTATAGCATTATGACACTTTAAAAACGTCGCTAAATTAGTAGAGACAGTGTTTTTAAAAACACTGCTAAATGTCGTAAATAACGATAACCTGACGTCATCTAATATTTACCGACGTTTTAAAAACGCCGTGATAGATTTTTTCTTATTTTAAAAATATGACCGTTGACACTGTAGTGGTGTTTGAGAAAACGCCGTTATAGCTCTTTCTTTTTTCTTTTTTTTTAAGATTGTGCTTGATTCTGTTAGATTTAACTAAAAAACATACTTGTAATAAAGCTAAAAAATAGCAATAATATGCATAAACCTATTTCAATATATTGACTAAATTTAGGCAAACATTGCATATGATTATTCTAAACAAAAATCAAACAAACACAACCAAAAAATAAAAAATATTATATCACAGTTGTTAATTTCAACCAACAGCCATAACAAAAACAACAGCCATAACCAAAAAAAAAACAAAAAAACTAATTTGTCCATAAAGACCAAACTTCAGAGCTTCACAAAACATCCATACAAATAATGCCCATACGCACCTGCAAGGAATGATAAAACATAACTACTTAGGTAATTATAATAAATTTGGCCATAAATGACAATGCTACCCAATAAAATAATAGATGAGAAATAAAAAGAAATGAAATCTTACTTCAAGTAATTTCTTCCATCATATCCACCAACAACATATAGAGTATGCCATTAATTTCTGCTTAATTTCTTATTATAGATATGTCTAGATGTCAGGAACAATACACCAAACCAAAATAAAGAAGGCATTAGTTCCCTAGTCAACAACAATTTCCACATAGCACAATGTCCTAATTGGATAAGAAAAATAGATGGATTATCCTTTAAATTACCAGGTCATAGCAATACCAGATAGCAAACTAAAAACATAACAATTCCCGATATAAGATATGCCTTTGTATGAATGAAAAACCAACACATTTGAGCAATAAGCACTTTGTTCAAACACTAGATGTAATCTTAATCTGATATCATCTACAATGCACATAAAATTAAAAAATCAGAAAGAAATGATCAAATAGAAAGAGAAATGGATATATAGAAGAAGAAGAAGAAGAAGAGGAAGAAGAAGAAGAAGTAATAGAAGCATACATACCCTTGTTGGAAGAGGTTGAGATTATGAAGCGATGAATGAAGATGGCAATCTCGTGAACAGCCTCAAGTAATTTCTTCCATCATATCCAACAACAACATGCCATTAATTTATGCTTAATTTCTTAGCTACAACAGAGAGCATATCCTCTGCATTCTGATCCCAGACTCACATCACATCCTTTGCATTTGAGTTGATAATAAAAATTACTAAATTTTACTAGCTTAAAAGCTAATCGACACATGAATGACCACTCACATATGTTCAAACATCATGCGAAGATAGCTCAGTATAGAATAAAATGAAACAGGAATGGTTCTGGATTTTCAAGACAAAATTTCATCAACGTCTTGGAGAACAAAAAAGATTAAATAAATAGGAGAAAGGTATCAACATATTCCTTTCCAAAATGCAATAGAATAAGCAATAATTAGTTTCTATAATCACCTTTCCCTTGAAAGCTTTTGCTGCCTCTCGGAACATGGGTTGAAACGTTTCTGAGTCATTGGAAGTAGCAAAAAGCAACAACTGAAACAGCAAAAAAAAAAAAAAAAACAAAAAAGATGTGAAAACAGTGAAATGTTTAAAACCTCGTGTAAAATAAAGCAACATTAATACAAGTAATACCTGATTTTTAATTGGATTCTCAAATATTAATGGAGCACTTTCCCTGGTTAAAGTGGTCAACAAAGGAAGCTTGTTCTCATATACAAATTGTGTTATTGTTGATTTGGTGATTGACCATCTGTAGACCTAACTGAAAGTGTAAGTAAAGTCTTTGGGCAACATAAATCAGAAGCGTCTTAACAATTAAGATGATGAAGAAACTAACCGAAGTGGCTAATCTTTTCAGTCTCCTTCTTCAGCAAGACCAGAGCTGGACGTTTGGCTCGGGGATCAATGTCGAAAACTTTTGCCACTTCGGGACTAGAAGTTTGATAAAAGCTGACATCCTCTTCCAGTCTTGCAGCAGTAGACAGCTCCTCGTTTTGTGGACCCTGCATATGTTGTGGGAAACAAGGTTGAAAACAAGAGAACGAAAAAGCAGAGTTTTCACTGCAAATACTTTCACTTCACAGAGAAAAAAGTTCAAACAATTAAAATTCAAAAGATGTAGAGAAATTTTTTATACCATACACTATGGAATTAGCCTTTTATGACTTTTCACAAACCTCCCACAACTTGACTGGTGCAATTTTTGACTTGGAAGGGAAAAACTTGTGTCATCCAACAAACAACAAAACTTTAACAAATTGAAACGTAAAATTGGCATTGTATTGTCAAAGTTGACTAAAATGAGACCTGAGCAGCTGTCGGGCAGCTTATGAGAGTAAGCCGTCAAATTTAGATTCTAAGCAAACAAAGAAGCACTGTATACACACATGAAGTTTGGATTAATCAGTATATGCATTCAACCCATGCAAACACATTGTTTTGTAAATTGATCAACTTATCATTTGTGATCTTAAGATCGAATGATTTATTTAAGGCCCGATAAACCAGTTAAAAAACAAAAATTATCAGGACAAAAAAATATGAAAACGCATTAGTCAAACTCAAAGCAAAATATCAATTTCGGGTTGTTCAAAAAAAAAAAAAAATGCTTTAAACAACCTCTGGCAGCACATGGTCAAGGTGTTTTAGGGCATGTAGGAGTGACAAAAAAGTGATAAATAACTTGTGTGCATTTCAAACAGGTAACTAGTAGGAAATTTTATAATACTAGACTTTGGATATCAAGTAAACAATAGGTACAAAAAAAGTCCCAGTTGAGATTCAAGAAATACCACTAAAGAGTCAAGGAAGCCTGAAACTACTTTAGGTTCAGCAGTCAATATACGTTCTGCTTCCTCTACTGTCGATGGGTTGTATATACCAGGTCCCGTCTTCTTTTTCACCCAACTCACAATAGCATCCCTACAAAAGATGAGTAATAAGACAATAAGACAACGGTATTGTTCCATATTGTTCCAACCACCTACAAGAGAAACAAAAGTCAGAGATGCTAAAATGGCCATCATACATAATTTCCACCCAAAAAAGTGAAAAAAACACAATCAGTGTGTTTGGTTTGAGTTTTTTGGATTAAATTTTTTGAAAACTGAGTTTTTAAGTTTTCGTGTTTTTTTGTTTTTAGTGAATATTTTTAAAATTTTAAACATTTTTTTTACTTTTTTAGATGCACCTTACTTAGATGTATCTAAAAAATAAAAAAATTTGTGAAAAAATATTTTAAAAAAATAATAAATACATAAAAATACAAAAAATGTACTGAATTCTTGTATTTTTTTTTGTATTTTTGGTATTTAGTGAATTGTTAAAAGATTTTTTTTACAATTTTTTTACTTTTTAGGGATATTTATGTTAGGTGTGTCTAAAAAGTAAAAAAATTACTTAAAATATTAAAAAAATTCAGTAAAAACAAAAAAACACGGAAAATAAGAAAGTAGAATTTTTTGAAAAATGTTTTTGGAAAAATGGAACCAAGCAAATTTCAAAAACTGGTAAATCTTGTCTCATACTAAGTGCAATCTCAAAAAATAATGTGGTTGCAAATAAAATAAAATAAAAATTGGATAAGTTGTCACTTTTGAAGTGAAATTCATTATAGTTATAAAGAATTAATATACATGCTTAACTGTGTCCAACATAAAGCTCACATTTGCTTAGTGAAGAGTAGCTCGCCTCAGAAAGTGCCCTGAATCCACGATCCCTTGATATGTTTTCACTCTCCATGTCTTTAAGAGAACCCAAATCAGATGTTATTAATGCAGTGAGTACACCAACCTGTCACAACTCAGCCTAATTGAACTATTTGACTAAGTTCTTATGAGTTTTCTTATTCTTTTCAAGCCAAAACAAGAACAGCTCAATCTTGAGATTTCCTTTCCTTCACTTTTTCTTAGAAACCAAAGTCAAATTTATATATAGTTTTCTTTCAGCTATTGTAATTGTGTTCTTTACTTAAGTTTTCTTAGCAAAATTTGAAGCTTAGCCCTTCATTAGCTGAGCCAAGACCTGTAGATTGGTGTATTTTTACCCTGATAATAACTATGCTGCTTTGCCTGCCATACCATGTGTCGATTTTAAGCGTTGCCGATAATTCGCTTAGTAGTATTCAATCAGAGCAAGGTACCTTGAATTTGCAGTTAAATCTGCATGTATACATACATACATAGGTGTATATACTTGTACATCTACACAAATGGAAAGCTAGCATGCATTCCTATATATGTTTTGTCATTTCCAGTCAAATGTTGCAAAAACTGAACCAAGAGGAAAAAAACATACTCTTTAAAACTAAAAAACATACTATTTTTCCTCCATTTTTTCCCCCTTTGAAATAGCGAGGGGAAAAAAAAAACTTACCCAACAAGTTCAACAATTCATATTCAATTAACATATGATTGCAACAAAGCCATAGAATTTCCCTATATCTTGGAATTTTTATTGTACGCAACATAACGCATTTAAATTTCAAAATATAATGCCATTTGATATGAGAGCGTTCATACATACATACACAATCATCTCAGTCAACAGTAGAACATTGAAAGAGTTAACATACAAACAATCTAACAAATTTGAATTGTTAGGAGAAAATAACAGCAGAATCTTCAAACATTCTAGTTTCAAAGATGCATCCAATTTGAAAGTCACTTCAATGGAGAACTAGAGAGCAATTATACACCGAACTAGAAAAATAGATTATGACATCAATGTGGTAAATGTAGGGCAACTATCAACATGAAACACAATGCAGTGTTCAATAACAAAGAAGAGAACACTCAAAGACTGCAAGTACTTTAAAAGAATTCCAAATATATAATTTACTCCCTAAATGAAGTACAAAAATGAAGAACGTATACCGTGTAAGTGTTTTTATCCTCCATCACATTGAACTTTCTAAGAGCAGAACTGATGCATTTGTTATGACATTTCTCTGTGGTGGGCCAAGAATGATGAGTGGCCTGAAAAGAGATATTAAACCCCAAAAGAAAAGGTACATAAGATGACAAGAAAATATGAATCTCTCATTTGAAACTCTTGCCAATATGAATCTTAGCATACTTTAACTATCCAAGACATTGTCGGATCATCATTGTTAGCAGGTAAAAAATAAAGCAGTTTTATTTATCAAAAACAAAAAAAATAAGTAAAGCAGTTTTAAGTGAATCTCAAAGTATTTCTACTCTTCTAAGAATAATTCAGTTCCGGCTAAATATTGTCTGCAGAACATTGGTCCTGTCTTAACTTTTGTACTAGTTGAATCTAAAATAAAGAAGGGAAAGGATAACTGGGAATACCTGCTAGAAAGCTAACTCGTAAGATTGAACAGCCTCCTCAAATATACAAAGGGAATAGTCATCCCATAACAATGTTGCAGCTAAATTAGATATACCTTCAAGTTCATCTAACTCAATCTGTTGAAAAATATTCTCATTTCAATATACATGTGTAGAGCAGCTCTCCACTGAGGAACAAAAAAACAAACACACAACCCAACAGAGTCTAAATCCCAATTCTTTGCTAAAATGAAGAGGACATATACCAAAGCACAGATGTAAACTAGTTTCAATGGATAATAATAGACATGGTATGGAAGAGAAGAAATGCAAGCACAGGACAGTAACAAGAATAAATGTGGAAAAGAATGTAAGGTTACATCAGGTATAAAAAGGTAAAATGAACCTCTTGTGTGCTTCATGGAAGATGACTCTATATCAAAATCAACATCTATAAAACCATCAGCCCTTACAAGTGTTGAATCTAGTGAGATATATCTGTAAAAAAACCAAACACGGGTTCATCAACTCATTAGCATAAAAGTCAAATACCTACTGATGTGTCCATAATATTATCAACAGTGCACCTTTTCAGAAAAGATCATCCAAAATTGGTGCTTACAGCATGCATGGGTGACAAATCATGTACTTGTTCAAAGGGACCATGGCTCTGAAATCTAAATCTTATGAAAAAACTTTGTTGAGTGCATTACTTTTGACCATTATCGAACCATACCAAGCATGAAAAATTTAAGTCCATGTTGTTTAAATGCATATTATTCACTAGAAAGTGCTAAATATGGGCACATCAAATGTACCCATGCATGCACATCTACATAAGATTAGCCCAAGAGCTCATCTCACCTTAGTGATCAAGAAATGTGGAGAACAAATGAAAGAAACTGTACATTCGAAACTGCAATGAGCAGTCTTCATTCACATGTGGGATGCCTATCTCACGTCATTAAAATAAACTTCCCTTCTGATTTGCCCCTTCTATATAAACAGGAATCCCACCTATTGGTTTTCCTACTTTCTACTCATCTAGAAAACAGGAATCCCACCTAGAAAACAATTACCTCTTTTATCACTTTTATTTAAAGACAACCCCTGGCATACAGTGATAATCACTATTTATTTTGTTTAACAGCCCCCAAGAGTATTGGGTTACCTCTCTGAGATTAAAAACAAAGCCTTACACAGCAAGAAGGATAAAATAACCTTTTTATTGAACTCCACTCTGTTGAGGCACAAAAAGAAGACCCTTTGAAAAGGACAGTAGTGCCAATACCAAAAAAGCCGCGCACTCCACTGAAAGAAAGCGATCTAAATGTTGGGTTATCTTTCTCTTTGGAAAGAAAAAACTGAGGAAATACTCCTGATGACTCAGGTTGGCAGCAAAACCAATTCAAAGAACCTTTCAGAGAACCTCTGGTGCCCAAATATCTATTTCTGGTCCGCAATTCCGCTTGAGCACCTCTGGTGCCATGTAATAAGGGCTTCCAACAATTTCAGAGAACCTTTCACCTAAAAATGTTTGAACAAATTAGAGCTAAATAGCATAACTGCAAACACAAAAATAAAAATAACTGGCCTCTTTATCTTCTTTTTTTACTTCGACTGCACTAAAAAAAAAAAAAAAAATGCAGGGTATGCATATAGAGAGGCTTAGATGAATATACATTCTTGGAGTCTTCACTGCTTGAAGTCTTGGCATATTAATGACTAGGCAGAACAAAACTTGTTTATATACAGGGTAAGCATATTTATTATTAGGATGATAAAGTCTGAAGTTTTCAACAACTTATTATGCATAAAAGATAAAAGAAACTCACTCAAATGGTTCAAAATATCTTCTATTTTTCTTCATGAATGAAGTCTTAAAAGGGCTATGATGCAGCATCACAAATTGCTACAAATTTCTCATCATCAAACAAATCTATTAGTTGAAGAGAGCTTGGACAAGCACTCTAATAAAAAATCAAACGGTTGAAATAATCAAATTTAATAAACTATTAAGTGAAACCATCACTTCAGTGAATTCCAATCCGTTGTTTTAAGCAAACATAGCTAGTTTTTGGACTTGGCCATACTCATTTGATACATAATTCAAGGGTAAATTACAAACACCCCCCTCGAGGTTTGGTGAAAATACAGATTCCCTCCTGAGGTTTGAGAAATTATATCCCGCCCCCTGAGGTTTATATTTCCATAACAAATTGCCCCCTACGGTTTTTATTTTCATACAGATTCCCCCCCTAATTTGTTATGCAAATTTGATCCTTAGGGGCAATTTGTAATTTCTCAAATCTCAGAAGGAATCTATATTTTCACCAAACCTCGAGGGGGGTGTTTGTAATTTGCCCATAATTCAACATATAATCCATATGAATATATAAAAGGTTACAGAATTTCTTATTGAGATTTCTGACCAAAAATTTTGTCAATCTATTCATATATATGTATGTATTTATTTATTTTGTGTTCAATTTTAACATCTACAATACACATTATGATCTTCAATCAATCAATAGATCTTCAATCGAAATCTAGCATACTTGCATCGAATCAATAGATCTTCAATCTGATCTAAGAATGACAAAGTATGAAAAATCTAGAAACCTTCTAGATGTTGATTTGTGATTATGTATAAATTTTAAGCAGAATATAACAATCCCAATCAAACAATCAAGACAAAGAGTCACAACGATTTTACGTGGAAAAACCACAATTGGACACCTCCAATTGTGATCAAAAAACCACGGGCAACAGCCACAAGACAATCCACTAAGAAGAATTAAAGAAATTACACAGGTATACTCTCAATTATCTAGCGAATCCACAACGTCTAATTGAACCAACCTCTATGTGCCTCTTCCAACCCCATCTTCAGCACGGAATTGTCTTTCTGATGAGCCACTCCGGATTCCACCAAAGCTTCAGGCTCGAATTCTTCAGAATTCACAACTGAAGAACAACTCTCTCTTTTGTGTATAACAAACAAATCTTTGATGCACTCTCTTTAAACCATGAGTTGAATACTCAATAAAACATCAAAGAAAAAATCAAAATATCCCCAGATATAAACCTTTAAGAACCAAAAAGAAGATCTGGAGGACTTCAATCAATCACTTAGTTTTGGGAGAAAACCAAGTATTTATAGAGAACCAAAAGTAATCCAAGATTGGGAAGAAAACAAACTTCTTGAGAAATCCGGATTCTGAGGCTCGCTCGAGCGAAGCTTTGCTGGCTCGAGCGAGGAGTGTATTTTTCATGATTTCTACTAGTGCCTTGGCTCGAGCGACGGATCCTTGGCTCGAGCGAGGAATACACTCTTTCAGGTTTTTGTATGGACGCAATCCTTGGCTCGAGCGAGAACTCCTTGGATCGAGCGAGCAAACCTTCGCTCGAGCGAGCTCTTCTTGGCTCGAGCGACCAATGGCAGAAATGCAATTTTGAATGCAAAGTGGCAATCTTGAAAGCATTAACATCACAAACTTCTCTGCATGGCTCGATTCGGGTTTGGATTTGCATCTAATAAACTCATAGCCTCACTGAAATAAAAGTGCGAATAAAATTACAACTCAAAGGAGTTTTGTCAAACGGGGTTGCCAACAATAAAAACCTAACAAAGTAGATGAAACCTAGCATACTTGAATCGAATGATTCCGTCAGTAAGAAGATAGAGATGAGACTGATCAACACTTACTATGAAGAAAGAGCTGCGAACTCGAACACGAACTAGAGAAGAGGCTTAATCGATCTACGAATACTTGAATCGATCTACAAATATGAAGGGTTGTCTCTGAAACGAAGGGGTTTGAAGCGAGAGAGAATGAAATCAAGGGTTTACAGAGAGAGAGAGAGAGCAAGACTGAGAGTGAATATTACTTGAATCGATCTATGAATACTTGAATCGATCTGCAAATACAAAGGGGTTCAGCTGCTGTTCTACAAATATGAAGCGAGAGAAGAGTGAAATCAAGGGTTTAGAGAGGAAGAGGGAGACTGAGTGAATACGCTAGTTCTCATATATTTAAAAAAAAAAAAAAAACATTCAAAGGCGTTTTTCAAACGACTTATGAAATTAAAAACGGTGTCGTATTACTAAATAAGAAATGCGACGTTTATAAAACGTCGTTAAATGTTAGAAATAAAGGTATTTTCTTAAATGTCGCTAAATAAACGCCATTAAATCCCACTTTTCCTGCAGTGAGTAGTGCTGCTAGTGCAAGACATTGATCGTTATATCCTGGGCGATAGACGTCCATTGAATCCTAAGCACCAGCGGGAGGACGAATCTGTTTTAAGAAAAGAGTGTCACATTCTCGACTCGATCAGGTTTTGTCTATTTATGTACTGTAAATTTTGTTACGTTATTTTGTCAATTTATTTCAGTTTTGGATTTTTCCAAAAACCATTTACATATTTTTAAATTATATTTTTTATATAATTTGGTATTATTTTTCTAATAATCTTAAGACAGAATTCGATCTTGATTATGGTTTTTGATAAAATATAACTGATCTACCTGATCTTTTAATAACGAGGAGTTTGAAAAGAAAAATCTGAGAAAATAGTATTCTATTTTATATTTAATTTTTGTCATAGTAGCAAAACATGTGTATTACGGGGGTGACGCCCTTTTGCCAGCAAACAATTCTCTTGCCTAATTGGGAAATTAAAAAAATATTAAAAGTAACCAAACAATGCTCTAAAGAATGAAAAGCATCGTGACTTCCAGTGCTGTGGTGACTTGACAGAGAATAAAGTGAACTGAATTGCAGATTAGAGCGTTGTGGTGTGGACTGATGGAGCACTATCTGAATGTTCTAATTCTGTTTATACAATCAATAATCTTATTAAAATATCATGTTTAATTAATTATTTGACATACGATGATTAATTTTAACCATATATTCATATCATAAGATATTTGATCTTTAAAAATTGTATGTGAAATATGTATTGAGATTATAATTATTTTGATATTATGTGTTTTTTATTGACAGTTCATAAGGTTGTCAATAGCCGGATCTTTAAAAATATACAATTAATTTTTTCAAGTGATGAAATCATATAGTTAATTTTTTTTGTTGGTGCTGTAGACACCAGAATTCAGAAGATGAATAGACTGCAAAGAAGCCCTATTCAAATATATATATATATTATATATATATTTATATGATGAAAAATGTTATGTATATAAAAAGAAATATATATTTAATATTTGAACCTATAGTACAAATTTAAATTTTGTTTGTTAATTCCTACAAATTTTAAATATGTTTTCCCATATATTTATATTTTTTTTATGGATGAGCTAAATAATGTGTCCTAAATAATTAACGGTTCGAATCATCAAAGTAAGACATGTGGCCCGAATAACACCATCTAATTTACTTTGTGAACTGAAGAGAATATGTTTCTTACTAGTGGGTTGAGTTAAATGGATAATTAAAATTTTATCATATATAATATTTTATCATTAAATAGTGGTATCATGATTGGAAAATTCTGAAGATATAAAAAATTTATACCAAAAAAAAAAAAAACCTTGAACAAGTGAATGCTTTTTCTGTTATTGATTGTACTATCAAATTTGTAGTTTAATCAGACACTAACAAATGTTTATATATATATATATATATATATCAGTAAAACAAAGTTTTATTGATGGAAAATCAAAATACATGAAAATATACATCAACAAAGCGGGGAAATGCAAAGAGCATCATAGCAAATCTAAGCGATCCCAACTAGGTTGGCACCACAAAGGAAGCACAATCATATGCTAGCACTTGACCCAAGATTGGTGAGGAACCAATCAAAAGCAACCACAGAATAAGAAAAACTAGGCAGACTAACACCAAAGGAGCAGTAGCAACAGGTAATGAGCCACCAATCCAAACCAGCCGCAGTAACAAAACAACAACAGCAACAAAACTCTTCCAAGCACCACTCCCCACCTTCCTTGGTACCTATTAACTCCACCCAGCTAACAGCATCAACAGCATAGCAACAAAACTCTTCCAACATCATAGTTAACAGCATCAGCAGCATCACAACACCACTAACAGTAACAGAAAAAATAGCAGCCTCACAGCACAGCTCAAAGCAATTCATAACAGAACAGTAGCATATCAGAACAAAGCAAAGCATATCAGCCTCTCATCAGCATATCAGCACTGCCGCTCAGAATAGATCAAAGCAAAGCATATCAGGCCAAATCAGAACACCTCCCACTGCTGAGGCACCTAACTCCCCATGATACAATACATATCAGTTGATCCCACTGAATTTTTCAGCCCTTTAATTTGGTAAGGACCCAAAACCACTCCACCATATAAGCCAAACCACAGAGCAAACAATCTTCACCTCTCAAACAGCAGCCTCACGACACAGATCAGTGCAATACATAACAGAAAACAATCTTCACCTCTCAAACAACAGCATCACAACACCAACATCAGCACCAAAAAACAATCTTCACCTCAAACACTGTCTAATCTGCTGCAAATTCTCCACCACATCATGAACAGAGTACTGCAACTCACTAGCATTCACTTTGATCCACAGGGCAACTCTAATCTTAATTAACTCACAAACTTCCTCCAAAAGACGATGTTTGCCATTGAATATGCAGTCATTTCGCATATTCCAAATAGACCAAAAAACTGCAAATGGAATTGCATTTTAGATTTTATTCTCAAACTTACCCCATTTGATCCCTCTCCACCAATCCATCACACCTTTAGCATTAGCAGGTACCACCCATTGCATACCCCACCAATTCAGAATATTTGTCCAGACCCTCCAAGCGAACTGGCATTGTAATAAAACATGACAATCAGTTTCAACACCACTTCCACAAAAAACACACTCTGTGCTAGCATCCTGACTGAGACAAGCCACCATTTGAAGAAAAACTCTTGTTTTAATCCTACCCTTCCAAACAAGCCAGCCAAAAAATTTCACTTTTGGTGGGGAAATATTATTCCAGATCCACTTTGTAAACCCCATCCCTTGACCCACATCATTTCTGCTATAAGTTGAATTAACAGTGAATACACCTGCGAATGAGGCACTCCAAACCAAAGAATCCACTCTATCTGATAAGATGGGGCTCAAGAGAAGTAAGATATGATTTGAATCTTTCCACTTCATCCTCCTCCCAAGCCCTCTGACATCTCCTAAAATTAAAGGACCACCCAGCTGCTAAACTTCTCCTGTCAAACATCTGTCTAATAGTAACCTCTTTATTTGCTGATAGGTCATAAATTCTAGGAAATTCATCCTTTAAGTACCTATCAGATGCCCATGGATCCTCCCAAAAACTAACCCGCAGCCCATTTCCCACTGTAATTACAGAATTATTCATGAAAAAGCTCCACAGATTGGGGCTGCTATGTCCCAGATTAAATATATCTCCCCAAATTTTTGAGCACTGGGCACCATTAGTCAAGAATGGTCTCCATCTCCCACAAAACTGCCATACTTCCTAATCAATTAAAATTGATCATCAGTCAAACATCTTTAGATTGATCATCTTTAAATTTGTTTGCATCTTCTTGAGCTGCTAGATCATTATAGTGACGTCAATTGTTTGATCATCACTCAAAAGCTTATATGCTGCTGAAATGGAATAAAGAACTTAATTCACTTTAACCAAACAAGACATTATTTCACATGTCAATAATGTATCAAAATATAGTGTTAATTATGAATATATTCTAATAATTGGACTTAATTCTTATCAAATTTTAATAAAATCGTCGTTGAAAATAATTTTTTTATGACGATTTTTACATATATCGCTAAAAATTGACAATTAGTTATTTTTGTCACAATTTTTATAAATTGTCATTAAAACTTATAATTAATGACTTTTTTTTTTGACAAATTTTTTAAACAATCACTGAAAGTTGAAACTTAGTCACATTTTTTTGTGACGATTTTTTTAAACTGTCGCTAAAATTTATAATTAGTGACATTTTTTGTGACAATTTTTAAACTGTCGCTAAAAAGTAACAATTAGCCTATGTTTGGGAAGTTGGTTTTCAGGATTTTTTGGCTAAAATAGCCACAAAAAACAAAATAGGCTTTTTAGCCCAATAAGATAAAGTATCATATCCAACCTATAATTATTACATTATTTCTCTCACAAAAAAGTCAAAAATCCTTTTCAACCAGACTTTTACCCCCAGGCTAAAATAACCAAAAAAGCCAACCCACTTTCCAAACGAAGCTTTAGTGACATTTTTTAATAATGTTTGATGAAAAACGACATTAATTCTCATAGGACTTATTAAACAATAAATTTACTTATTAAGATTTACACGTAAATCTCCTAATATATATATATATATATACATTTTTTGATCAGCAAAGAAAATAAATTTTATTGATAAAAGAGAAGTACAAAAGAAAAAAAAAAAAAGGCTTGGCACAAAAGCATCATAGTTCAAATATATATATATATATATAAAATCTTAAATATATCTAAATATATAAAATCTTAAATATACATATATATATTAAATAAATCTTAAATCTTAAATTCGAATTACTCTAAAAGTTTAGTAGATATTTATTTCATTATTAATTTCAGAGATTTAAAATTACTCGGGATGTGCGTAACCGGTGATAACACCTAATTAAAAAAACAAAGGAAAAAAAAAAAAACCACTAGGTGCTCTAATGGAAAAATTCTCGCTCTAACGATTTATTATGTCACAATTCACATGATAAATGATGTTAGTAACAAAAGACAATATACGTGCACCGAAATTTACATAAAATATACATAATAGGTGGGGCCCATCAAGGTTCTATTCCATCCCCTAACTCTCTTTCATGTAAGAAAAATGATTAGAAACTCTAATAAAGGAGCTCTAATGAATTTTAATGGGAGTGGATCTTATTGTGATGTGATATTTTGATCTTGATTTTATTTTTTATATTTTTTTTTATTTCCTGTCATATCATTAGAGCTCAATTAAAACTTCAAAATTGAAGAAATATATCATGGCTCCTGATGAAATTGGGTCTGTGAAAAAAAATTGTGCATGCCGTAACTTGGAGGAGAAAATGTGTACACAATTTTATTTTTATTTTTATTTTTTTTCCCCATAGAACCAAAAGCAGAAGAAAAATATATATTATCAAAAATTTTGATATAGAATTTATATTTAAAATGATGTCGTCAGTAGTGGTAAATTATATCCATAATAATAATAATAATAAACACAAATTATTTTGTATAATAATTATATATATATATATATTATTTGTATGGCACTTTTGTAACAAAATGAGAAGGCTAATTGCAAAATTTTAAAAAAATGTTATAAACAAAAAGTGACCTCAAATGTAAGAGAAGCAAATAAAGTTGTTCATGAGGCCTATATGCCAGTGCAATCAATCTCAGTTGCTGGTGTGGGATCTGGTGGTCTGATATCTTTGCTTCTGCACCTGGGGAGTTGCTGCTGTCTGCTGGGGTGTTTGGGTTGGTTGTTGGTGCTTTTAGCTAAGGCTCGAGTTGGTTGTTGGTCTTTTGGGTGCTTTCAGCTAAGGCCAAGGTTTGCGTTGGTCTGCTAAGGTTTGAGTGGCCTGTGGTACTCATGCTTATGCTTCCATAGTGCCAGTTGGTTGTGTCATGCGGTTGTGTGATTCCTATGGTGCTCATGCTCATTCTCACACTCCTGCTGATGTCTGAAACAGAGTTAGCACATTAATTTTTGTTGCTGCTGGATTGTATGTCTGTTGCTGACTGCTGTGTTATTTTGGTACTCATGCTGCTGATGGCTGCTTCATGCTGCTGTGTTCATTCTCCCATAGTGTCAGTTGGTTGTGTTATGCTGTCGTGTGGTCCTTTTGGTGCTCATGCTCATTCTCACATTTCTGCTGATGTCTGAAACAGAGTTAGCATATCTGGGATGTTGGATGTTTGAGTGGCTGCTGGTTGCAGTCTGCAGTGCTCATGCTCATGCTGAACTGATATTCTAGTTTGTAGTGTTGTTTGTGAGGTTGTTTTGGGTGTTCGTGGTTGGTTTCTTTCCAACCTTGTTGGTGCACTAGCATATGATTGGGCGTGTCTTTTTTATGCCAACTTAGTTGGGACTGATTTGACTCTCTATGATGCTGTTTGCACTCATCTTCTCTTTCTCTTTTTCTCCTTCATCGATGTATTAGATCTTCCTCCTCATATATAAAATTTTCTCTTTGCTGATCAAAAAAAAAAAATGTAAGAGAAGTTATTCAATATTCTAAGATCACAGCCACGTGGTTTTCCAAATCAAATATAATTAGTGACAAAGATAGGATTCACTAATTTTTGTTAATAATAGAAATAAAAAAGATATGACAATTGGTGATTGGTTAGGAATAAAAACACGATGTCCTTGGAGCAGCTAATAATTTTCCCACTTGTAGACTCCAAGTCTCACACATTATGTCACATTCATGTCTCAAAACTTTTGTGTTGTTCGCATAGTAGTTACAAAATAGACACAAAGGGACCCTTAGTAAACTCAAGTTTTACGGAAAGATTCTAGAAAAAAAAATTCAATACAACTATGATACCACATTATCATGCATACATGGTGCCATCAATTAATAAGATTTTATCATTTGTTCACCATGTATTAATATCAATCCCACCATAATAATATGGAAGTTCCATGGAAGATATTAAAATGACATGGGTGTGTGTGTGCATTTAAAAGGTGGGATTCACTTGACATGTGCTAGGTTTTAATTGGTTGGTGATATCACTGTTATACTCAAGTTTTACTCAAGATTTTGAATAAAAATTTAATGTAACGGTGATATTGATGTCTGGTACCACCAACACACAATAAACCCTACAAATGGGGGGTGAAATCCTGCTTTCTAACTGTCACATATACATTATAGGGTACATGGTGAGATATTATTGAATAGTGATATTGATTTGAAGTTTTTTTCCAAGATTCTTGCCATTTAGAAAGAGTTGAGGAGAGTGTTTGGTAGCAGAATTCGGGGGACATAGGGATCAGCACCGTGCCCATTGGCCACGGTTGTTGTTCATCTCCCCAATCACCCATAAATTTTTTTTTTTTTAATAATCGAGTGTACAAGGCCAATTTACGCGGACTAGAATACAGACAGTAGGATTATTTAGTTTCAAAGTGCTTGTGAGTTTTGCATTAGAGAAAGAGAGACTAACTAAAAATAGACAAATTCACAAAGTGGTTGTATTAAATTTCATATGTGTTAAGCAATCTTCACTGTATTTAAAAGATTTTAATTCTATTGTGTACAAAACAACAATTAGAATTAAAGAAATAAAGAAAAGGAGAGAATATGTTTGATTACAAAAATCAAACTCGAAATAAAAATAAATAAATAAATAACAGATTTTATTTTGTTACAAAAACAAAATTAAAATCTGATTAAATAAACAAAATAAAAATTAAACAACTTACTTGGTTAATTTCTTTGAATTACTTTTCTGATCAAGTCCAGTGTTTAACACTGTGTCCTTAAGACAGATTCGTCCTCTCCACGGTGCTTTCAGAATCTGGACGTCTATCTCCCAGGATGAAATGATCTTACACAAACAATAGCAGCACTACAAATTGTTTGCCTTACGAACACACTAAGTGTTTACACTCTTTCTTTCAGAATAAAAATGCAGCAAAATGCAGAGAGAATTATAGAGAGGATGGAGTACGAAAATTGGAGTCCAAATCCAAATGGGAGGCTAGTCTATTTATAGATGTAAAGGTGGCTCTTGGTTTTGAATTGAACAGGTATGAAACCTGTTGGGTTTAAATTGAAACAGATAAAAAACGGGAAGGGCTCTGTTTGGATGAACAGGAACAAGCCCAACCCAACCTCACACCACGCACCCGCGCCCAAGCCCAGGCCCAGCCCGCCCGACCGGACGGACGGCGGCGCGCGTGTGGTGGTTTTTGAGTCCAATGGGTCTAGCCCATTTTTCCCATAACCTCTCCCTCTAAAACACTTGGGTACCCCTTGGGGCACACCCCAAGTATCAAACCCATGCCTTATAAACCCTTTCAAAACCTCCCACCAAATCAATGTGGGACAAGCCTTATTCAAACCTTTAAAGAATTTCCACCAAAACTCCATTTCCATGGAGCATACTTTGGCTTCAATTTCCCATTCACTCGGTAATGGTTTTGAGCAACCAAATATACCACGTGAATCACAACGCGACATAGAACGCGTTACCACTTTGACCCGTGTACATCGATGCACGGGGCCCACCTAAAAATTAGACCAAACTTAGGAAAAAAATTCTGATTTTACCCAGAATTTTATAACCATTTCCAACAATATGTATGCCCAAGAAAATGAGATCCAGTACATCAGTGTTGATATGATTGCGCCTATATCTTATTTTGATGATTGCAAGGCCACTATGGTTTTTTGCCTCACGTAAAAAAATAAAAATAAAAATAAAAATAAACATATACATGTCTTACGGAGTGAGTATTATTACATGTGATATACATATAGAGTCTAATACATAGATCAAAGCAAAAGACGCTAGTTTCATTCATCAACCAAAATGGCTTCATACATACAGAGATGTAGTGAAATGAAAAAGTACAGTTCCATAAGCAATGATTATGGGCATTGAATTGGATCACTAGCTGTGCTTGTGATTGTTTTCGTTGCACATGAAGCAAGTAACAATACACTCAGCCATTCTCTTCTTCACTGACTTCCTTGGTGCTGGAATCACGCCGCCACTCTTGGGTTTCAACCGCGGTTCCACTTCTTTCCCTGATTCTCCTACCTCTCCTCCTTTGGAGTTCTCCTCTCCCCACTTGCTCTTATCTTCCATCTCTCTCTCTCTCTTTCTGATCTGAAGTGTGTGTTGTGTTGTGTTGTGTAGTGTTGTTTTGTGTGGTGTGGCGTGGTGTTGAGTTTTCTTGAGATGGAGAGGAACAAATGAGGATAATTTATAGAGGGATTGTTAGTTTTCCTTGCCTCTCCCTTCGAAAGCATATATGCAGTGTGTGAACCCAAATTTGAACACAGGCCTCTGTATACCCCCACCTTGAGAGTGTAATTCAGTGTGTGTGGGGTGTTGTGTAGTGCAGTGTTTCTAACACTGTATGTTTCTTGGGTGACAAATAAATCTAGAAGATGATCTCCCTAAACAACAAAATTCTCTCAAGACAATGACACCATATATAGTATTATTAACATAGGTTGTTTAAACATAATTTTTAGAGAACTTAGGTGTAAATTTTAATAAGTAAATTTATTGTCTAATAAATCTTATAAGAATTAATAGTGTTTTTTTATCAAATACTATTAAAATATGTCTAATTTTTAGCGACAATTTAAAAATTTTGTCACAAAAAATGCCATTAATTATAAGTTTTAGTGACAGTTAAAAAAATCTATCTTAAAAAAAAAGTCAATAATTTTCAACTCTTAGCGACAATTTGCAAAATTCATCAGAGAAAAACGTCGCTAATTGTAAGTTTTAGCGATAATTTATAAAAAAAAAAAAAAATCACAAAAAAAAAAAAAATCACTAATTGTCGATTTTTAACAACATATGCAAAAAATGCACAAAAAATTATTTTTCACAATGATTTTATTAAGACTTATTTTCAATATGATGAGAATTAAATCCAACTATTAGGATCTATTAGTAGTTTATTTTAATTTTTATACAAAAAGTGCTAATGCACAAGAATTTCGTCACTTACGTTGTGTTTGGTTGGGAGATTTCAAAAAGAATTTAGAAAAAAAAAAATGAAAAGATAGATGAAATGTGAATGAAATATACCAACATTTCATCTAATTTCACACACTTTTTTTTTATTTTTATTTTTTTTCTAAATTCATTCTCAAATCTTACAACATTAAGGGGTTTGAAAGGGCATCATTTGAATCTTTAAAAAGGGTTAAATGTATATAATTTTACCTTTATTTACAGATAAACTATTTTGTAGAGCGATCTTACCCAAAAGTCACACTCTAAATTTTGTACCATACAAAATTATATTTTCTTCTATAGATTTTTAATTTCGGATTCAAAATTTTAAAAATACCGTTAACACATTAAATGCCCAGGTTGCGAGTTTTTTTTTGCTTTTGTGATGTTTTCATTTCATATCAAAGGCGGCAGGCTGGGTCATCACTACCGCCTATAAAGTAGAGAAATTGCACCTTTTTTCCAATCATACTTCATCCAACCCTCTTCGGTTCTGCCTAGATTATTATTATTATTATTATTATTATTATTGAGTTTGGTTTCTCCCCCATCTAGATTATGAATTAGAAGGTGTTGTTTAAATTCATGAGACTGATTATAGATTTTTTTTTTTGATGATTTAAATCATTCATTTTGTCAAACTCTTCGTGTATATCATTCACACACAAAATTAGATCGATTCGACAATCATATCTTATTCAATTTATCATATTTTTCTTAAAAAAAAATAGTATTTTTAAAAATAAATCATTCAACTTTTAGTAACAAATGAGATAAATTAAATAGTTTACAAATATTAGATCGACCTACTTTTATATGTGAATCATATATATGAAAAGCTAGACAAAATAAAATATTCAAATTAATAAAATAGGAACGTACTGGATCCACAAACCCAACAACACTCTAAACTAGAGGGGATCCAATTCATTTTTCTTTAATGGAGAATTTCAATAAATTTCAATCGGCTTAATTATGCATATCATTTAAAAACTTCTACAATTTCATGACTATTCGATCCACTTTCCTTTCCTTTCTTCCACAATCCTTATATTTATTTTATTCTATTAGTGTTGCCCCAAAATCCTCACTAATTTCATAATGCTCCTAACTTTTAGTTCACTTTTTTGTACACTATTTCTTACAAGTTGGCATATTTTCTCCTTTCTCATGGCCCTCAACATTTTTTTATGTTATTGATAATCTTCTGTTATTTTCTTTTTTCTTTTTTTTTCTCTTCTCTATCAACATAATATTTGGATTACATATTACAAAGATTCTACAGAAAATAATTTAATATTTAATCATATAACTTGAATCATTAAAATGTAAAATTAATATATCTAGTTGATTTATTCTGTTTGATGTTTTGTTAATTTATATCCTCGTATATATAATTATCTAATGAGTTGTATCGCCTTGCAAAATTGCAATATAAATTCTATATTAGTTATAGGTAACTAAATTCATATTACTCGAGTTTTTTTACAATTTTATTCTTGTTCAGTGATAAATATTTTTCTTGTTTTGCATCATCATTTACATGACAATGTATCATTTCCTCAGTGCAAAAACGCAAAACAATAATATAAAATAAAAAAAAAAAAAAACTCTAACGTATGTTTGGTAACGTTTACGTTTTCAGTTTATATTTACAAAAATTTTATAAACTAATTTTTGTTTATTTTTAGAAAAACATAAACTACAAACGCGTTTGGCAATTGACGAAATGTTTAAGAAAATTCAAAAATATAAAAAAGAGTGAGAAATAGCAAGTGGTGGCGGAAGACGGTGGTGGAAAGTGGTGACAGTGGGTGGTGGGTAGCGGTGTGGTGGGTGGTGGTGGTTAGGTGGGTGACGGTGGCGGGTGGTGGTGGTGGTGGCCGGTGAGTGGCGGATGGCGGGTGGTGGTGACCAGTGGCGGCGCGGGTGGGTGGTGGTGGCGGTAGGTGGCGGGTGGTGGTGGTGGTGGGTGGATGATGGTGGCGGGTGGTGGTGGTAGCGAGTGGGTGGTGGTGGTGGTGGTGGCGGTGGCGGGTGGTGGTGGTGGTGGCAGGTGGGTGGCGGATGGCGGATGGTGGTGGTGGCGGGTGGTGATGGTGGGTGGTGGTGGGTGACGGTGGCGGGTGGTGGATGGTAGCGAATGGTGGTGGTGGTGGTACGTAGCAGGTGGTGATGGTGGTGGGTTGGTGACGGTGGCGGGTGGTGGGTGATAGCGAGCGGGTGGTGGTGGTGGCTGGTGGTGGTGGCGGTGGCGGATGACGGGTGGTGGCGGGTAATGGCGGGTGGTGGTGGTGGTGGGTGACGGTGGCGGGTGGTGGTGGTAGCGAGTTGGTGGTAGTGGTGGTGTGGTGGGTGGTGGTGGTGGTGGTGGTGGCAGGTGGGTGATGGTGGTGGTGGTGGTAGTGGTAGTGGTGGTGGGGGGGGTGGTGGTGGCTGGTGGTGGCAGGTGGCTAATGTTAGTAGGTGGCTAGTGGTGGCGGGTGGTGGATGGTGGTGGCAGGTGGGTAGTGAGTAGTGTGGCGGATGGTGGTGGCGGGCGGTGGATGGTAGTGGTGGGTGGTGGTGGTGGTGGTGGCGGGTGGATGGCAGTTGGGTGGTGGTGGCGAGTGGGTGGCAGGTGGGTGGTGGTGGCGGGTGGTGGTGGTGGTGACAGGTGGGTGGTGAGTAGTGGTGGTAGGTGGTGGTGGGGGTGGGTGGTGGTAGCGGCGGAAGACGGTGGTGGAAAATGGTGGCGGGTGGTGGCTAGTGTTGGGTGGTAAAAAAAAACAAAATTGAAAACTCAAAATGAAAATATATTTTTTGAGTTTACATTTTTTGGCCAAATATATAAACTGAGATCACTGATTTATAAATAAAAAATTTATCAAACAAGTTTTATTTGAGTTTTAAAAATTTTTATTAATATAAATAGATAACTGAAAATGTAAGTGTTACCAAACGACATCTTATGTTTCTTCTTTTTGTTCTCGCTTATAACAGTGTCCAACTTGGAATAGTGTCCAACTTGGTGGAGTTTTTTATTTTATACATATATATATATATATATATATATCAATTTGTAGCTGTTTATTGATTTTTTGGAGATAAATTATAAATGCATCATCTGAGATTTACTTAAAATACAAATTGTTCTCTATGATTTAGAAATTTACAAATACCTCATTTTCAAAATTTCTTATTTAACAAAATTAACATAAAAAATAAAAACATTTACTACTGTCTATACAACAATAAAATTATCTGAATTGTTAATTAAAATATATTTATGATATCATTAAAAACAATTAATTTACTTGATAATTTATTAATAAAAGAGGTCATTTGTTATGCAATTAGAAACTTGTAAATAGGAAATATAATTTTTAAAATCACAAAAAAATCATTTATATTTTAAATAAATCTCAAAAAGTTTTTTTTATAATTTATCCTTTTCTCTGAGAAAAGTTAGGGATCATGAAATTTTTTTCATGAAAATGATCATGAAAGATTTATGATTCTTGGATTACCTTGATTAGTGTGTGGTGTTTTATTCTAAGCGTAATCCAAGGGTCACAAAGTTTTCATAATTATTTTCATGAAATTTTTTTTATGATACCTAACATTACTATTTTTTTCTACTAGAAATTTCTTTATCAAACTTTATATATATATATTTTTTGTACAAACCACAAGTCATGTTAGGAGTTGGGCCAACATCTTCAGATAAAAAGTCAATGTGCGCATGATACAATTGGTTTCAATGTGTTTCAGTTTATTCTAAGTTAGAAATTTGATAGTCTATATAAGTATTTAAAAGTATCATTTTCTCAACTTTTGAATGATTGACTTTTAATTATTTAAATTATTTTTACAGAAAATAATTTGATAAAAAATTTCTATAATATATATATATATATATATATATAATCTGCTTATTTAAACTTCAACAAAGAATCTTTTTTTTTGGGTCAAATATCACAATCTTAATTACTACAAAATTAAGTAATGTTAGGGACATGAAATTCAGACCAAGAAAAACAGTGTGTAATTCAAATTCAACACTTGTGTAGTGAAACCTTGGTATTATTGGTTTAAATTACGTAATCCTAACATTACACCCACAAAACTAGTTCAATTGTATATGAAAACATAAATTTTCACATAACGATACACATGTGAAATGGTACGTTCCATACATGATTCCACCATATATGATACTTATTTTTATCTCATATTTTTTTCCTCATTAGGTAAAAATTATTTATACACTTAAATTTACTTTTTTCCAGCTTGCTTACATATAATCATAGAGCACCACCCCATGTTGAAAACGCCCACGTTAACCAAGGGGACCTCATCTACTTTTATAAATGGATCATCATCCAAAGGGCCTTGATCAACTTTTCCTGGTTCTGTCCACACTTGCTAACCAGTTAATTTATAGAAGGACTACAAATTAATCCAAATGACAAAAGATAATGAATAATGTTATGTGCACTAATTGATATATCAATTAGTGTACTAATAGATGATGTGATATAATTTTAAAGATTTTGTATATTTGTAATTTGTACAATAGATGAGATTAATAATAATGTCATAATATTTGTTGATACACTAATTGGTGCATGTAGCACCACCTAATAATAATTAGAGGTGGAGGTGCAATTCCTTTTGTGAGTTTTTTTGTACAGAGAGAGTTGCAACCATGTTATGTGTAATCATTTGTAAATTGGACTGAATTGTAATTTTCTCTTAATTTATTCAGTGCATTTGTTTTGTTAATTTATATCCTGTTATATAACATTTGTGTTTCTTCTTTTACATGTTCTCGTACAATTAAACTTGAGATATATCTGGAATTCTCCTAAATAGTAAAGAACTTACATTTTTTTTTTGAACTTGAGTAAAGAACTTGTTCTTGATCTTACGATTTAAACATAATTACACTATTTTTAAAAAACAAAAAATTAAATTCCATAACCCTTTAGCTCATACCTTTAATCATTTGTTAGTTAAATAGATGGAAAATGGGGAAATCATCATTTATTAGACTAAAAAGTCTATTATACTTCATTATTCATATTGTTACAATATCTAAGAGAGAGAGAAAGAAAGATAATATCATATTATGTGTATATTTAATATTGTGTGGTAAATAATTATGTAACAATATATATAAGACTCTTTTATATAGGAGGAGAGAAACCTAAGTATGATAATTCTAAATATGATAATGAATATAATATGGTATGTATGATAAACTGAATATATAATTACTATATTTAATATCCCCCTCAAACTCCAGTAGTAGAGATACCAAC